>SJYA01002271.1:640771-651796 GCA_006410615.1 Neotragus moschatus | reverse complement strand
CCATAGGACACCACTAGTCTACCTTCTGGACATGTTCTATACACGGAGGCATATAATACATGGTCTTTTGTAACTGACTTCTTTCACCTAGCACGATGTCTTCAAGGTTCACCAGGTTGTAACATGGGTCAGAACTTCATACCTTTATTATCAGATAGTTTTCCATTGCGTGGATATGTACATGTTATATGTCCTTTCATCAACTGATGAATATGTGGGTCATTTTCAGTTTTTTGCTATTATGAAAAATGCTATTCTAAACATTTGTGTATCAATCATTGTGTGAACATAGGGTTTCTTTTCTTGTGGGTAGATACCTAGGAGTGGAATTGCTGGTCCTTATGGCAACTCTGTGTTTAACATTTTGAGAAACTTCCAAACTGTTTTCCAGAGTGGCTGCACAATTTACATTCCCACCAATGATAGATAAGGATTCCTTTCTCCGCATCCTCACCAATAATTGTTATTGTTTGTCTTTTTTACCCTCGTATATCTGGAGAGGTATTTGCATTGTGGCTTTGGTTTGTGTCTCACTGATGACTAACGTGGTTGAGCATCTTTACGTGTGCTTATTGACCATTCGTATGTTTTCTTTGGAGAAATGTCTAATCATGACTTTTGTCCGTTAAAAAAATTTTAATTTTTTTTTTGACAATGCTGGGTCTTTGTTGAGCACAGGTTCTTCACTGCACACCGTAGGGGCTCCTCTCTAGTTTCGGTGCGTGGTCTGCTCATTGCAGTGGCTTCTTTTGTTGCAGAGCACGAGCTCTAGGGTACACATGCTTTAGTAGTTGTGCCACGTGAGCTCAGATGCCTCCAGGCATGTGGGATCTTCCCGGACTAGGTATTGAGTCCACGTCCCTTGTGTTAGCAGATGGATTCTTAACCACTGGACTACCAGGGAAGTCCTCTTTTGTCTGTTTTTTAATTGGGCTTTTTGTTGTTGTTACTGAATTGTAAGAGACCTTTATATACTCTGGCTACGTCCATTATCAGATATATAATTAGCCAATATTTTCTCCTGATCTTTTCACTGTCTTGATGATGTATTTGAGGCACAGAGGTTTTATTTTTGATGAAGTTCAGCTTACCAGGTTTTGTGCTTTTAGTGTCGTGTCTAAAGAAATTGTTGCCTAACCCAAGATCATGAAGATTTTTTTGAATTTTATATATATATATATATATTTTTTTTTTTCCATCTCAGGTGTACATGAGTTCCCAATCTTGAACCCTCCCCCCCACCTCCCACCCCATATCAACTCTCTGGATCATCCCCGTGCACCAGTCCCAAGCATCCTGTATCCTGTATAGAACATAGATTGGCGATTCGTTTCTTACATGATAGTATACATGTTTCAGTGCCATTAAGATCATGAAGACTTACTTTTATATGTTCTTTGAAGAGTTTTGTATTTTTAGCTCCAACTTAGGTCTCTGACCCATTTTGAATTAAGATCATTCACTTTCCTGCAATAAAAATTTCTCACAAATTCATTGAAGTTTCAGTGAGATAGATTCAATGAGATAGATTTAGAACACCACTGTGCATTTTCTTTTCTGTACCTTATTTTTTTTTTAGCAAAACTTAACGTGGTGGCCATTACATGCTGGGTAGAGTTAAGACTGCAGGGACGGTGGTGAGAGTGGGCACAAGAGCAGGCAGGGAGTAGAGACTGTGCCAGAATCTCTAACACCTCTTCGGAGGGGTGGGAGAACGGCCACACGAGTGATTTGGAGGTGGGAGACGGACTGCAGGACCTTGGCACTCAGTGGAAGAAAGCTTGACCTCTTGACCAGCAGCAGAGGTGACAAAGCAAATGAATCATCAGAGAGAGGCCGGTGGTGTGACACAATTAAATCATTGTGGCACCAGGGCAGCCTGCCAAGCGAGCTGTCAGAGGGGCAGACAGTGATCAGATTTTTTGCTGAGGTGCTGTCATGTAGTTATTTGATAAAGCTGTCTCTCTATTCTTGCTTTCAGTTTTTTTTTTTTTTTTTTTTTTTAACCCTACCCCTCATTCTCCTGCAAAAGGCACAGGAGGTATATCTTAAGTGCAGGTCTGGTTTTCCTCCCAAGTCCCTCCAAGGATCAGATATGACTCTGGGGGGAGGGTGGAAGGGAGGGTGAGATGCTGGCCATATTTTTAACCAAAAACCAAGACTAGTGACACAAGATGGAAATCACTAGATGCAGTGATCTCATAGTATATTCCCTCTTGAGGCATAAATCGAAAAGGCAAATTGAGTGGTAGGCTGTCAAGAGGAAGTTTAATACTCTGTAATTTGAGCTCCAGGCCAGGTCTCAGAGCACTTTGGGCACATTGCCAGGAATAGCTTAGTCCTCCAGTGAACCAAGTGATCATGGAGAATGGTTGTGGGTTGGCCTTAGTGTTTGATCTGTACAGACACACACAAGTACACCCTGTGTGCACTCTCCCAGGAGGCTGATTCGTGTTTAATGTTCTTCCAGTCATCATTTGATTTTAAAATCTTGGGGGAAAGTATTGAAAATCAAATACATTCATCTTTCCTGCATAAAAATAAGAAAAAGGCCATTATTTAAAATTCTGAGTTTATATATGGCATATCAGTTCTCATCACAACATGATTTACCCGTGCTTTACCTTTAGAGAGCAGTTTCTCTTTGGTACAGTTGAGATGGACTTCTCAGAAACTCTTTTATTAGGGTTGGAAGTCGGCCTGTACCTGATGTCCTCGGGAGCAGAGGTAAGTACATGATGGACTGTTTTTAGCAAACATGGTGGTTTGGTTTCTCCGTGCTGAACCTGAGAGGATTGATGGAAGTTTATTACTGCTGCAGCAGATAGAGATGTATTATTGAACATGTCTCTTGTCTTCACCGAAAAAAAATCTGTCTGGAGCAGTAAAACACTTCTCTGGGTATTTAGATCCCAGTACAATGGGAAACCATATGACTCTAGATTGGAATCCAGGGCACTCAATCCCACAGTTAAGTTTCAGAGCCAGATTTTTTTTTTTTTTTTTTTTTTTGGTTCTCTGGGATTATGCAAATTACCCAATTCAAATTCAAGTCAACTCACATTTTTGAGACCCTGCTGTGTGCTGAAGTGGTGGAGATACTAAGACTTGTGGTTCCAGCCTGTTAGAATGGTATAAAGAGGGGAGAGGCTGGACAGTATCCAGAGACACAAGGTGTGTTGGGACTTATCGACTCTGAACATCCTTTCTTAGGTCGTCTCGTCACTCTGAACGTGAGCTTTATTCTCAGTCAGCAGCACTCTGATCTCTTTCTCTCTGCAAAGCCTGAGGGTGGCACATTCCTTCTGTCACAGTCATCTGGTAGTTCCAAGACCAATGTCAAGAATTCTTGCCACCAGTTTACTTGCATTTCTAGTATTTATATTTTCTCAAAATGGGTCTTCTCCTCCCAGATGTGCTAGTTTTCTAAATGACAGCAACAGGGACAAGATTCCCCCCTCAAAGAGTCATGGACTGAGTTGGGTTCTGGAGATGTTGCAGGAAACCCTGAGCTCTGGGTGAAAGCTCCTTGATAAAGAATGGGTTCTGCTTCCGTAACCTGGGGCTTCCCTGGTATCTCAGCTGGTAACGAATCCGCCTGCAATGCAGGAGACCCTGATTTGATCCTTGGGTTGGGAAGATCTCCTGAAGAAGGGATAACTTACCCAGTCTGATATTCTTGGGCTTCCTGGTGGCTCAGATGGTAAAGAATCCTCCTGCAATCCAGGAGACCTGGTTCAATCCCCGAGTTGGGAAGATCCCCTGGAGAAGGGAACACCTACCCACTCCAGTATTCTGGCCTGAAGAATTCCATGGACAGAGGAGCCTGACATCCATGGGGTCGCAAAGAGTTGAACAAGACTGAGCGACTTTCACTTCACTTCCCTAACCTTGGGCTAAATGTCACCTCTCTAGCTCTTTACTGAGTTTCTTCATTTTCTGTTTTATTTGGGTGCAAATGAAATCAGCTAAACAGCCCTTGTAAGGTATCCTCTGGGACAAAGTGACTTCCCTGTGTCTCTGAGGTAGAAGGAATTTCATTAACTCTATGGTTGACAAGAGGTTTTTTTTTTTTAATTNCTTCCCTAACCTTGGGCTAAATGTCACCTCTCTAGCTCTTTACTGAGTTTCTTCATTTTCTGTTTTATTTGGGTGCAAATGAAATCAGCTAAACAGCCCTTGTAAGGTATCCTCTGGGACAAAGTGACTTCCCTGTGTCTCTGAGGTAGAAGGAATTTCATTAACTCTATGGTTGACAAGAGGTTTTTTTTTTTTAATTACTTATGTATTTATTTTATATTGGCTGCTCTCGGTCTTCACTGTGCTGAAGATTCTTCCCTGAGGTGCAGGGGCTTTTCTAGCTGTGGTGTGTGGCCTTAATTGCCGCTGTCATGTGAGAGCTTAGTTCCCTGACCAGGAAACAAACCTGTGTCCCCTGCACTGGAAGGGGGATTCTTAACCGCTGGACCACTAGAGAAAATCCCCAGGTGTTGTTTATAGAGAGTGGCCTTGAAAGTCACTGGGAGCTGAGAGTGGAAGGTCACATGGTTAGCAATCAGGACACTTAGCAGTGAGGTTCGAGTCCCACCCTCTCCTCTGAGAGCTGTATGGAAAGTGACTTACCTCTAGTCTGGTCTTCTGTAAAGTGGGAGTCTTTAAATGTCCTGGTTACCTGTTAGACAAAAGGCAAATGGAACAGTGGAAGTGTCAACTCAATAAAGTGACTTCATTGTTACCATCATCCCCGAAAGAACTATGATATTATTGGACTAAAGGTCCAGCACTTTTCTAACAATTTATTTCTCCAAAATAAAAGATGATAAGACCTTTGGATAACTGGTTCTTTGGCTAATGAAGTGGAGTATTTCTGTGGTCACTTGCTTTTGACCAGCCTGACAAACAGAAAAATTGATGATTCAGGTTCCTGTCTTGACCAAATACTGAACACATTTGTTTATATTAATACTTAGGAGAATGTGTATTGGAAGGTTCTTGGTGTTTGAGTTTTGTGAGTGGGAATGGGTAGTTATGTTGGGAGGTGATGAAATGTTGATTCAGCTTTCATGGTTTACTGTGCTGTGCTGTGCTCAGTCATTCAGTCATGCCCTTCTCCAGGGAATCTTCCCAACTCAGGGATCAAACCCGGGTCTCCCACATTGCAGGTGGATTCTTTATCATCGGAACCACCAGAGAGGTCCAAAAATACTAGAGTGGGTGCCTATCCCTTCTCCAGCAGATCTTCCTGACCCAGAAATCTCCTGGGGTCTCCTGCATTGCAGGCAGATTCTTTACCAGCTGAGCTACTAGGGAAGCCATGGTTTACTAGATAACATTCAACAATTATTAGAGCATTTATTAGTCACCTGTTAGCATAAATTGGTTAATGGCCTTCTTTCCTTATAAGCAAAGCGCATGGAATTAATTTATATTCTTGAGCTTATGACTGAGATAATGAAAATTGTGGTTGAAGATTACTTTTCTGATCTTTGAGAAATTCAAGTTTGAATGATGAGCCTCTGAATAAGGAAGGCAAACATTGCAGTAGGAACCAAGGGGCAGACTGAAGATACTGTGGAGCATAGATGTGGCTAGTGAGCTGGACAAGTGGGCAGGAGGTGAGGCCACTGCAGGAACAAGCAAAACCCACTTCCCTCTCTGAGGGCCTCTATTTGTTTCAGGATCGTATTTTCATACTGTCATGTTTGAGTTCGATTTAATAGCTCAATCTAGGAGAGATATTTTAACTTTGCCATTACTCCTTGTGAACTAGCAACGTGATGGGTTTTAAGAAACTAGCTGCCAAGTAAATTCTACTTACAAAAATGTGTAAACTTTAAAATTGTGAACTATAGTGCATTGTTGGTGGGAACATCATATGGTTACAGCCGCTATGGAAAATGGTATGGTGGCTCCTCAAGAATGAAACATAGAATTACCATGCAATCCAGCAGTTCCACTTCTGGGTATGTGCCCCAAAGAATGGAAAGCAGGGACTCAAGCATGTATTTTCACATCCACAGTCATAGCAGCTTTATACACAATAGTCAGAAAATGAAAGCAACTTAAGCATCCTCTAATGGGTGAATTGATTATCTATCACAATAACATACCTTGTGGCAGTGATAGCACAATGGTGTGAATATAGTTAACACCACTGAACTGTCCACTCTAAAATGGTTAATACGGTAAATCTTATGTATATTTTTACTATGGTAAAAAATAGTCAATTGTTATCTTGCGTTGGTGATTTTTTTTTNTGAATTGATTATCTATCACAATAACATACCTTGTGGCAGTGATAGCACAATGGTGTGAATATAGTTAACACCACTGAACTGTTCACTCTAAAATGGTTAATACGGTAAATCTTATGTATATTTTTACCATAGTAAAAAATAGTCAATTGTTATCTTGCGTTGGTGATTTTTTTTTTCTTGAAAAAAAATCTGGAAAATATAGATTATAAAAGGCTCCTCCTATGTTATTCCAGTTTTGGACAGTTAACTCTGGTTGTTCTGTTCTTTTCAATGTCATTTACTCTAAGAAAGGGAGGCTCCCCTGCTGACTCAGTGGGAAAGAATCTGCTTGTCAATGCAGGAGAGTTGGGTTCGATCCCTGGGTCAGGAAGATCCCCTGGAGGAGGAAATGGCAAACCACTCCAGTATTCTTACCTGGGAAATCCCATGGACAGAGGAGCCTGGCGAGCTACAGCCCATCGGGTCACAAAGAATGGGACTTGACTAAGTGACTAAACAACAACAATTCTAACAAAAGATAATGGTGTTTCCTGGGCCAGGCACACCTTAACACTTTGATTAAAAAACAGCTAAGTGTGATTTAAAGTTAGTCTCACTCTGTTATATTGTTAACCTGCAGGGAAGCCACTTCTACATCAGATTTGACGCTAACAGTTGGACTGTCTTTTAAAAGTGTGTTTGCCGTACACTCAGGGCTTTGTGGGCCTAAGACTGTGGCATCGTTTGGGGTCTAGATATCTGCTGAGGATTTTCTTTCTGAAGGAGCCCCTAAGTGAAAGGTTATAAACCTCATCCCTCCTGTGTGATGCTTGAGAAGTTTCAGCTCTGGAGCTAGGAAGAGCATTGTCCTCCCTAGACTTGGCAGTGTATTGAGGAAAAGGGAGAAGCAGGGTGAGTGTAGAAGGGGCTGGTGGGCAGCTGCTCTGGTCATTTGGGCTCACTTGTCACCAACCCTTCCTCCTCCTTTTGTGCATCCTCAGAATCAGGCCATTTGGTTGGTAACTTTCCATTTAAGACCGTCTTCTGGATCTTTTGCCCAGAATTATTTTGCATGTGGTCTGGACTGTATAAGGGAGGATGTAGGGCGGTAGCTTTACAGCTGCCGTTAGCATAGTCTGGAATCAGTCATGGGCTCTGTGGCTACACAGAGAACAGTCTCTCGTTTCCCTGGGAGCAACTGCTGCTGATTCTGAAAACACCGAGTCCTAATTCCTGTGCTGGCCTCCATTTTCCTCTTGTACATAAGAAGTCTTTTCCTGTAAGTTTCCCAAAATGATTTTCTTAAATTTCTTCCAGACATCACTAAAACTTCCACACCTCTGGGGCTTCTTTGGTGGTCCAGAGGTAGACTCCACACTTCCAGTGCAGAAGCTGTGGGCTCCATGCCTGGTCGGGGAACTAAGAGGCCACATGCTGTGTGGCGCTGCAAAAAAAAAAAAAAGTTAACATTGTGTCTGATGGAAAAAACCTAAAAACCCTAAAACTTCAGCACCTTTGTAAGGTGTTCTTTGATTCGAAGGAAGTGGCCATTATCCCTCAGTTTCATGATGCCTTCAGTTCAGTTCAGTTCAGTTCAGTCGCTCAGTCATGTCTGACTCTTTGCGACCCCATGAATCGCANGTCCATGGAATTCTCCAGGCCACAATACTGGAGTGGGTAGCCTTTCCCTTCTCCAGGGGATCTTCCCAACCCAGGAGTTGAACCCAGGTCTCCCACATTACAGGTGGATTCTTTACCAGCTGAGCCACAAGGGAAGCCCAAGTACCAAATTTATATAAAGATAAACATTTGCTTGTTTGTGACCCTAGTTTTTTCCTGTAAGATGACAACAATGCTTGGAAAGAAGTTTCCTCCCAACATGGAAAACTGTAAAATCAACACCTGATAGATAATGTTACCCACATACGGAAAACCTTCAAACAAGCCCAACTGAAGAAATGACTGATCTTGGATGCACTTGTATGGCCAGGTCATGCTCTCTGGAAAATATAACTGTATTATTATTATGAAGAGGATTTTATAATCATCTCAGTTGTATTGTAGTGTGTGACCATTAGTTGATGGTTCCATGACTGACCAAAGAAAAGGAGAATTGGATGGCATTATGTCAGTACACCTTAAAAACTTCCAGGGGTGAATGTACTTGACAATTGGTTATATGAATGAAATTAGCCCTGGAAGTAGGGCAGCTATTCACCTGTCACATATCAGTAAGGCTGGTTGTTTATGGCCATTGTCCTTCTTGATGTACTAGGCATCTTTTTTGATGGGTTGAGCATCTCATCTAATTATGATCAGTTGGGGACTAGGTCGTGCCAGGTGTTAAGTATTTTAACTATCACCCCTGCAATCTGCTTAGTGAGCAATTCACTAACCACAACTTCTAACTCTGTAAACCATGATTAAATAAAACACTGTTGATTAATGTTATTGTGGTAAACTGTACCTGTCATAAAACTTGCTATTTTAATTTTTAAGTGTACAATTCAGTAGCAGTAAGTACTTTCAAGGTGTTGTGCAGCCGTCATGACCATCCACCTCCAGAACTTTCTCATCTTCCCAAACTGAAACTCTGTACCCATTAAATAGTGACTCCTGGGCTTCCCTGGTGGTTCAGTGGATAAGAATCTGCCTGTCAATGAAGGAGACATGGATTAGATCCCTGGTCTGGGAAGATCCTACATGCTGTGAAGCAACTAAGCTCATGCACCACAGCTATTGAGCCTGTGCTCTAGAGCCTCGGAGCCACAACTTCTGAACCGCGTGCTCCCTAGAGCCTGTGCCCTGCAATAAGAAGCCACCGCAATGAGAAGCCCACACTGAAACTAGAGAGTAGCCCCTGCTTGCCACAGCTAGAGCAACGAACACCCAGCACAGCCTCAATAAATACATAAGTACAATTCAGAAAAAAAAAAAAAAACTCTTAAAGCATCTCCCCACTGCCTCTTCCCCCTCAGCCACTGATAACTTTCTCTTTCTGGAATTTGCCTGTTGTAGGTGAATACAATATTTGTGTTTTTGAAAACAGTTAATTAATTTTACAAAAAGCTATTAAATTAATCACCTTAATAATTACCTTACCATTAAATTACTGTTAGTGTTGTCCTCAAAATATAATTAAAATACTATACACTAAAATAAATTCTAAATAAGAGAACTAAACTTAAGAAAAAGTAAAAAAATGTAGAAAAAAGTATAGGTGACTATCTAATCAGTGGATGAAGAAGTTTCTAAGCTTAAAAGATTGAAAAGCTTTGAACATATACAGTGTTATATGTCAAATATATTTTGATTTAAAAAAGAAAGACCAAAGAAAGAAAAGAAAGTATCACAAGAGAAAATTAGGGGCAAGTTTGACTACATAAAAATTAAACTCTGTACATCAGGAAGGAACTGGACACTTGATCAGTAAAGTCAATCTGTAGAGGATGTAAAAAATTACAAAAGGGTTAGTATACTTGATGTATAAATTTTTTTATGAGTTGTTAAAGTAGTATGTGGTATAATAGTCTCTTAGTCATGTCCTACTCTTTGTGACCCCATGGACTATAGCCCGCCAGACTCCTCTGTCCATGGAATTCTGTAGGCAAGAATACTGGAGTGAGTATCCATTTCCTTCTCCTGGGGATCTTCCTGACCCAGGGATCAAACCCAGGTCTGCTGTGTCTCCTGCATTGCACGCAGATTCTTTACCACTGAGCCACCAGGGAAATGCCTGTAAAAATCCCAGTAAAGGGACAAAATTAATGAACAGACTTTGCAAAAGGGGAAACTCAATGGCTGAGAAATATAACAAAATTTGTTCAGCTTTATTAGTAGTAAAATAAATGCCAATTAAAACAACTTTGAGAGTAGTCATGTATGGATGTGAGAGTTGGAGTATAAAGAAAGCTCAGTGCTGAAGAATTGGTGCTTTTGAACTGTGGTGTTGGAGAAGAGTTTTGAGAGTCCCTAGGTCTGCAAGGAGATCCAACCAGTCAATCCTAAAGGAAATCATACTGAGTATTCATTGGAAAGACTGATGCTGAAGCTGAAACTCCAATACTTTGGCCACCTGCTACAAAGAACTGACTCATTGGAAAAGACCCTGATGCTGGGAAAGATTGAACGCATGAGGAGAAGGGGGTGACAGCAGATGAGATGATTGGATGGCATCACCAACTCAATGGACATGAGTTTGAGGCTCTGGGAGTTGGTGATGGACAGGGAAGCCTGGCGTGGTGCAGTCCATGGGGTCTCAAAGAGTCAGACACAACTGAGTGAGTGAACTGAACTGTTACCAAAAATTGACCCAGCTCAGTGAATATTTTAAAAAATGTGATGTTTTTTCATATAGCACAGAGTAAATTAATGCAGCTATTTTAGAAAGCAGTTTGATGAGCCTTGTATTATTCTAAGCCTATGACCTAACAGTTTTACTTCTCAGAATCTATCTTAAGACAGTTACCATAAGTGCAAGGAAAATGCACAAAGATATTTCTTCAGACATTCATTATTATTATAAAACATTGAAAATAAGTTGCATTTTCAGTATTATGGAAATGATTAAATAAATTCTGATCAAGTTGGTCAAATACTATGTGGTTGTTCAAAATGACATTTATAAAATGTTTCCAGTGTTTCAGGGAAAATGCTCTTTATAATTAAGCTAAGTGAACAAAAAGCAAGATGTGACATTGCACATGGAGTAAGTCCTAGTCTAGATAATTAAAAACTTGTCGAGGTAAAAAAGTGATCGTTGGCTAAAATATTAATAAAGAGCGATATC
>SJYA01002271.1:565821-638738 GCA_006410615.1 Neotragus moschatus | reverse complement strand
AAAAAAAAAAAAAACTCTTAAAGCATCTCCCCACTGCCTCTTCCCCCTCAGCCACTGATAACTTTCTCTTTCTGGAATTTGCCTGTTGTAGGTGAATACAATATTTGTGTTTTTGAAAACAGTTAATTAATTTTACAAAAAGCTATTAAATTAATCACCTTAATAATTACCTTACCATTAAATTACTGTTAGTGTTGTCCTCAAAATATAATTAAAATACTATACACTAAAATAAATTCTAAATAAGAGAACTAAACTTAAGAAAAAGTAAAAAAATGTAGAAAAAAGTATAGGTGACTATCTAATCAGTGGATGAAGAAGTTTCTAAGCTTAAAAGATTGAAAAGCTTTGAACATATACAGTGTTATATGTCAAATATATTTTGATTTAAAAAAGAAAGACCAAAGAAAGAAAAGAAAGTATCACAAGAGAAAATTAGGGGCAAGTTTGACTACATAAAAATTAAACTCTGTACATCAGGAAGGAACTGGACACTTGATCAGTAAAGTCAATCTGTAGAGGATGTAAAAAATTACAAAAGGGTTAGTATACTTGATGTATAAATTTTTTTATGAGTTGTTAAAGTAGTATGTGGTATAATAGTCTCTTAGTCATGTCCTACTCTTTGTGACCCCATGGACTATAGCCTGCCAGACTCCTCTGTCCATGGAATTCTGTAGGCAAGAATACTGGAGTGAGTATCCATTTCCTTCTCCTGGGGATCTTCCTGACCCAGGGATCAAACCCAGGTCTGCTGTGTCTCCTGCATTGCACGCAGATTCTTTACCACTGAGCCACCAGGGAAATGCCTGTAAAAATCCCAGTAAAGGGACAAAATTAATGAACAGACTTTGCAAAAGGGGAAACTCAATGGCTGAGAAATATAACAAAATTTGTTCAGCTTTATTAGTAGTAAAATAAATGCCAATTAAAACAACTTTGAGAGTAGTCATGTATGGATGTGAGAGTTGGAGTATAAAGAAAGCTCAGTGCTGAAGAATTGGTGCTTTTGAACTGTGGTGTTGGAGAAGAGTTTTGAGAGTCCCTAGGTCTGCAAGGAGATCCAACCAGTCAATCCTAAAGGAAATCATACTGAGTATTCATTGGAAGGACTGATGCTGAAGCTGAAACTCCAATACTTTGGCCACCTGCTACAAAGAACTGACTCATTGGAAAAGACCCTGATGCTGGGAAAGATTGAACGCATGAGGAGAAGGGGGTGACAGCAGATGAGATGGTTGGATGGCATCACCAACTCAATGGACATGAGTTTGAGGCTCTGGGAGTTGGTGATGGACAGAGAAGCCTGGCGTGGTGCAGTCCATGGGGTCTCAAAGAGTCAGACACAACTGAGTGAGTGAACTGAACTGTTACCAAAAATTGACCCAGCTCAGTGAATATTTTAAAAAATGTGATGTTTTTTCATATAGCACAGAGTAAATTAATGCAGCTATTTTAGAAAGCAGTTTGATGAGCCTTGTATTATTCTAAGCCTATGACCTAACAGTTTTACTTCTCAGAATCTATCTTAAGACAGTTACCATAAGTGCAAGGAAAATGCACAAAGATATTTCTTCAGACATTCATTATTATTATAAAACATTGAAAATAAGTTGCATTTTCAGTATTATGGAAATGATTAAATAAATTCTGATCAAGTTGGTCAAATACTATGTGGTTGTTCAAAATGACATTTATAAAATGTTTCCAGTGTTTCAGGGAAAATGCTCTTTATAATTAAGCTAAGTGAACAAAAAGCAAGATGTGACATTGTACATGGAGTAAGTCCTAGTCTAGATAATTAAAAACTTGTCAAGGTAAAAAAGTGATCGTTGGCTAAAATATTAATAAAGAGCGATATCGATGGCGACTTGTTTTAGCCACTCAGTGGCATCCAACTCTTTTCGACCCCATAGACGGTAGCCCACCAGACTCCTCTGTTTATGGTATTCTCCAGGCAAGATACTGGAGTGGTAGCCATTGTCTCCTCCAGGGGATCTTCCTGACCCACGGATGAAACTTGTTTTCCTGAATGGTAGGCGGCTTCTTTACCACTGAGCCACCAGGGAAGGGCAATGGATGGCTGCTGCTGCTGCTGCTGCTGCTAAGTCGCTTCAGTTGTGTCCGACTCTGTGCGACCCCATAGACGGCAGCCCACCAGGCTCCCCCATCCCTAGGATTCTCCAGGCAAGAACACTGGAGTGGGTTGCCATTTCCTTCTCCAGTGCATGAAAGTGAAAAGTGAAAGTGAAGTCGCTCAGTCGTGCCCGACTCTTGGTGACCCCATGGACTGTGGTCCACCAGGCTCCTCCGTCCATGGGATTTTCCAGGCAAGAGTGCTGGAGTGGGGTGCCATTGCCTTCTCCAGATGGCTGCTAATCTCCTGTAAACTGTTCTCTAAATTTTTCACAAAAAGCAGATACTACTTTACAAAGTATTTAAAATTTTGGTTCACTTGGTAAAAATTTGATTCTCACATATCCTTTTCTGGGAATTTTTCTTTCTATTGTATAAACCATCCTATGAGAAGTTACTTAGTTTTCAAACTGTATCCTGCTGAATGAGCATCTATACTGATGACTTTTTAAAATAGTATAATCTTCCAGAAGAGAGGGAAGGATTATGTTTATTTTAGGGGCATGCACAGCCCACAGTAACTCTTTCCTTCTGTGAAAATGAGGTCAAAGATAAGTCACCAGGCATGAGTTTGTGAACTGTCATCTCTGATGTATTTGAATTCCTTTATAAAAAAACTTTTTATGTTATATTGGAGTTAACAATGTTGTAATATTTCAGGTGGAACTAAGGGACTCAGCCATACACACACAGGCATCCATTCTCTTCCAAACTCCCCTCCTATCCAGGCTGCTGCATAACTTTGAGCAAAGTTCCCTGTGCTGTATAGTGGGTCCTTGTTGGTTATCCATTTAAAATATAGCAGTGTTGATGTATTTGAATTCTTAATGCCACTATATTCAGTGCCCTCACAGTTAGATATGATGAAGTCTATTTCAATTGACTTTGGAAAAAGAAAGCTCATGCTTTAATTTTAAAATAACTTTTCCTAAATTCCATATTTCTTCCCTCACTTTAGGGAAGCAATAGATAGACCTTGTTAAGGGTTTATTAAGAGCCCAGGGCCTGTGCTGAACACTCCGTGGGTGTTACATCACTTACCGTTCACAGCAGTCCTGTGAAGCTGGCACTGTAATTATTCCTGTTGTGTAGAGGAGGAAATAGACATGAGAGGTGAAGTAAGAAGAGAAGCCTGTGTTCAAACCAAGGTAATCTGACCCCAGAGTCTTTCCACCACTGTGCCACGTCTGTTGGTGATTTACATGTACGTTATGAAGGCATCAACTCTGGCACAGAGTGGCCAAGGCTGGCATCTGATGAAGCATCCAGCAATCGATGGCAGAGAGAAATTCTGGGCAGAGATATGGCTGTGTCCTTCCCTGGTGGCTCAGCGGTCAAGAATCCTGCAATGCAGGAGCTGCGGGAGATGCAGGTTCCATCCCTGGGTTGGGAAGATGCCCTGGAGGAGGACATGGCAACCCACTGTGGTATTCTTGCCTGGAGAATCTTGTGGACAGAGGAGCCTGGCGGGCTATACAGTCCAGAGGGTCACAAAGAGTTGGACACAACTGAGCGACTTAGCATCCACGGCACGCACATGGTTGTGGCTATTTTTTATTCAAGAAACTGAGCTTTGTGAAGATAGAGAATTACATCTGCACTTGCAAGTTTCTTCTTGCTTTAAAATGAGCTTTTATGAATTTTGCATGGACTTTTGAGAATACCCAGCCAATACTAACCTAATTGCTAAAGCAGTCCATGCAGGATGCCAGGTAATTTGATTTTTGTAGGAGGAGAAATAAGATAGTTCCTTCTATGTACAGTTTTGGTCGCCTCTTCTAGCCTCATTTCTGCCCTAGTTTATCTTTGGAGGAGACCGCATTTCTCATCTTCGTGCTAAATGCATTTCAAAAATTCCCACCTTGTTTTGGAATTGATTCAGAGTTTCATTTTTCATAGATGGCTTGATGCAGGAGATGGTTATGTCTGGGGAAGCTGCACAGGATTAGAGTTGTGTAGACTCTGGTAAAATTGTGACACTGCAAACTCAGTGTATGGAAATCACAGATTATTTCATTTTTCACTTTAGAAACTGACATTTTAGCCTGAGAGTGTTAACAAGGCTTAACTCACTCAGATGAAAAACACTGGCCTGGGTGCCTGTATACTGAGAAAAATAGAGATGCTTGTAATCAAGTAATACTGTTTTCTTGGAGAGCCAAAAGCTGCTCGTAATAGAAATGTCAGTAATTTCCTCACTCTGTGTGTGTGTGTGTTGTGTTTGGAGAGGGCTGTAGATTTTTACAATTGACCATTGTAAAAATGGTTATTATCTTATTCAAACATGTCAGGCTCCAAAGCACTTAGCATGTGGAGAAAAGTGAAGGAGAGACTGATATTAAAGACAGCTGCTCAGGAGGCCTCAATGATTGTTGCTCCATATGGGCTCCTCGAGGATTTTATGTAGGAAGCAAGGTGATCTGGGAGTGGGTGGGATTTCTTAACAGATTGCCTCTAAAAAGCCACCATTTTGTTCCTGCATAGTTAGTTGCTGTTGCCGTGTAGACCCATAAGTCTCCTTCATCCACTGACAATCTAGGCAGAATCCACTGTCACATATTGCTTTTACTCAAGTGAACAAAACTTGGTCCAGCAGCATCTCCAGATTATGCCTGTATTTTCCTGCTGTTTATTTGGCTCCCAGTCAGGGGAGTCTTCCTGTTTCTAAGCTGGGAATGGCATTCTTCTTTGGCTCTGCGTCCATGCACCATCCTTTGGTAGGGGGTGTGCAGCAGCCATGGGGGGCAGCCTTGATCCCACCTGAGGGTGTGAGATATGCTGGGTGGTTACAGTCTTTGAGCTGCACATTTCTTGAATTCCTTAGGAGAAATAGGTCACATAAACATGAACCTGTGGGTTTTTTTTTTTTTTTTAAAGGATTGGGTATCTGCGTTTCTACTTTTCCATCCTTGCCTTTCATCTTCCCAAGTGGATCTTCTCTGCCTCCTGAGTGCCTCCTCAGTGCTGAGGGGGGAGGCAGACCTGTGTAGGGTGCCTTGGGGAAGAGTCATTGGCTTGTTAACTCTCCCTTAGGGAACACGGATGGACTGGAACCCTTGCTTGCAACCTGAGCTTGTCTTCCAGGTCCTTTGAGGAGGTCTTTCTATTGGAAGAGATTCTTAGAAGCATTTGCTTCTAGTGTCCTTTTGTCACGTTTTACAACCTTGTGTATTAGGTCTACAAATAAGGCAACAATGATTGGATGCTGTCCCTATGGCAAGACCATGGTCGATGGGCCAATAGTGATTTACCCAAACCACTATTCTCCCAGTCAGTAAGATTTCAAATATAATATTTGTGGCTTTCTTTCTTTCTTTTTTTTGTTTCCTCCCTAGCAGTTACTCTGTGGCCAAATCCAAATGCCATTGATTTCCACTTTGCAGCAATCAGTATGTCGGTACCTGTCTCTTAGCTTGGTGGCACCCCAGCCTCCTGCCTGGTCTCCCGAATTCCATTGTCTTTCTATTCCTAATGGCTTTAAATACAACTCTCACCATGCTTTTCAAGTATATTTTCAAGTATACCTCTTAAAATATCATTTATCTTCCTAAAAACCTGTATTGGCTTTCCGTTGAATGGTAATCTTCATAGAAATTCCTTAGACCTCCAGGTCTCCTACCTACCTTTCTAAGATTTAGTCCCTCATGTATATTATACTCTAAACCAGTTGTTTTTCAACTTTAGCTTGCTCTAGGATCACTTGGAAGACTTGTTAAAGCGTAGATTGCTGAAGGGATTTTCCTGGCTATCCAGTGGTTAAGCCCCTGCTCCCAATGCAGAGGGCATGGATTCAATCCCTGGTTGGGGAACTAAGATCCTGCATGCCACACACTGAGGTTATATTAATAAATTAATTAATTAAATTGAAAAAAAAACATAGACTGCAGGACCCCAGACCCAGAGTAGGTCTAGGATGAGTCTGAGAACTTGTTTCTAANTATAAGTTAAATAAACAGGGTGACAATATATTGCCTTGATATATTCCTTTCCCAGTTTTGAATCAGTCTGTTGTTCCATGGCCAGTTCTAACTGTTGCTTCTTGACCTGCATACAGGTTTCTCTGGAGGCAGGTCAGGTGGTCTGGTATTCCCATCTCTTGAAGAATTTCCCATAGTTTGTTGTGCTCCACACAGACCCACAAGATCACAGTCTTGTTGATCCCACTGGGCTATTTTTCCACTGGCTTATTTTTAATTTCTAGGATAGGGACAATGATGGTCCCAAATCTCATTTCTTTCCTAAACCTCATTTTCACAGATGCTCAGTGAAGGCTTGGGAGACTATTGTAGCAGCACATGGCATTCAATGAGGAACAGAATTTTGTGAACCATTTCTGGTCTCTTGAAACTGGTTGATCTTGTCTAGAGCCCTGATAATCTCTGAGACAAAATATTTAAATCTTCTATAGCTCTAGGGACTTTGAGGAAGGAATATCATGGCTGAAATCCTAAATTTTTTCAATATAATTAATGCAAGTGTTACACAGCAGATGCTGTTCAGCACAGTCTTTATCCCAAGAGAATGTGTCAGTATCTTTGTATATGGAAATGTACATGTATACTCACAAATTTCTCCAGTCTCCCAAACATGTCTTCCTTTCCTCTTTGGGGCTACCTATGTTTCTTCTGCAGCCCCTGGTTAACTTAATATACATTTTAAAAAATTTATTTTAATTGGAGGCTAATTACTTCACAATATTGTGGTGGTTCCTGCCATACATTGACATGAATCAGCCATGAGTGCACATGTGTTCCCCACCCTGACCCTCCCTCCCACCTCCCTCTTCATCCCATCCCTCAGGGTCATCCGAGTGCACCGGCCCTGAGCACCCTGTCTCATGCATGGAACCTGGACTGGTGATTAATATACATTTTAATGTTTATTTTCAGAAAAGCATAAAAAATTGTCACTGTAAATGACTGATGGAGACTTGAATTATTATTGTTCTTCTAGGGGAACTTGCTCTTTCATAGAAATGAAACCTAATCCAAAGGACTGACTCCCTAATTGTTCAATTTAGATAAGTGCAGGTCTGATTTGGGGGTAGTAGGATTTTCCAAGCAGTCTTGAAATCACAGGGCATACGCACAGGCACTGTGCTGTTTCCACTGGCGAAGCTACAGTGCTGGGAATTTTTCAAATAGAGTTAAGACCACTGTACTGTTGCCTCTTTATTTAAGAGGCGTATTTATATGATCCATTCTGTTGATGCTTCTTTTACTTACTTGTGGAAAACGTAACAGTGTTTTAGTAAAAGGTGAATTAATCCCATACTGTGTACCCAGTATCAAACCTGAGAAGGAGGCTTATCTTCATTTTTATGTGTGAGGCAGCTAAGGATTACAGCAATGAAGGGCCATGCTCAAACCCGTATGGGTAAGAATTGGAGTTGGGCTTGAGATTGGAGCTCTTGGGTTGGATTATCTACGTGGGTAAAATACAATCTCAAAATCACCACTGCTTCACCTCCTGATTTTCAAGTTATTACAAGTTATATATACAAGCAGGCCAGGTCAGTTCCATTTTGAAATAACAGCTGTTAGAATGTAGATAATATTTTGCTTGAGATGAAACAATTCTGGCCACAGAAGCAGCACAGTTACCTGCCTTCAGATGTGTTAGGAGAGAGGGTGCAGAAACCTTCGGGTGCCTGCCAGGAGTTGTTTTGTTCCTGGGTTCTGAATTCTTGGCATTTTCAGATTGCTCCCATTTGCCTTCTAACATTCACCTCTGCCTGTGGTTTCTTCCATGACCATGGGAATTCTGAATTCAGAAAGGTTATTAGCCATCTGGATAATTGCACCTTTATAACTTTTAAGACAACCACCTAGAGGCAGAGGATAGCTACAATAAATGACTTGTAATTCTGGGTCTTAGATCTTTGCTTTCACATAAAACCAGCTTTCCACTTCCTTAGATTCACAACCTGAAGAAATCAAAGCTAAACATTACCAGAAGTCATTATCTACTATTTAAAGCAAGTTCTAAAATGAAAACAAGGCTCCTTTTTAGGGGGGAGTCGGGTAACGGGATCCATTTCTAATTTTGCCAGGCTTCTGTAGGGATTTTTTTAATAGGGAGAATTTTTACCCCCAGCTATTTTTCACGACAGGGGTATGATTGTATCTGAGAAGGCAGCTTGACTTTCTGCTTCAGGGAGAAGCCTTTTATTTCCTGTCGGGGTTTTAAAGTTGCTCTTGTTTAGGTGGTTGCTGTTTTATAAGTCTGCCTGAATATTGAAAGGCAGGAGGCCTGTTGGTCTATGTTATGTTGGCCTTGGGGCATTAGAATTACAGAGCAGCTTTATTTAGGATTGCTAAGGCAGGCCATATGTACTCAATTATGCCATTTTGAACGACTTGGTCCTTTGTACCACCTCTCCTCCCAAGCCCTTCCGTGCAGGCTGCCACTCACTGTTATTATACACCTTCAGTAAGACTTGGGACCTGTTGTCAGCAGGGAAAGCTCAAATTTATGTCACTGGTCCCTTGCAACAGTCTAGCATCCTCACTGCAGAAGGCAAGCTCTTGTGCACCTCTGTCTGTACTAAATGTACTCCAAGAAAATAAAAAATTCACTTACGCTAGAGGACACGGACTAATAGGGTTTGCTGGAAAGAACATGGGCTTTGAAGTCTAACAGATCAAGCTCCAGATCCTGACCTAGCTGTCTGAGCTTGGGAAAAGTTTTATAACTCTTTTGAACATCAGTTTCTCGTTTGAAAGTGGGTTGAAGTGACAAGGAAACTGATTGTGGTGCCCTTAAGAAGATAATTGCTTCTTGCATGAATTGTAGTCAGGATGGTTTCTGCCACATTCATGCATATTAAGTCATTTTAGTTGTGTCCAACACCTTGTGACTCAGTAGACCATAGTACCCCAGTCTTCTCTGTCCATAGGATTCTCTAGGTAAGAATACTGGAGTGGGTTGCCATGCCCTCCTCCAGGGAATCTCCACAACCCAGGGATCCAACCCATGTCTCTTACGTCTCCTATATTGGCAGGCGGGTTCTTTACTGCTAGCGCCACCTGGGAAGCCCCCGATGTTGAATGAAAGTGAGAGTGAATACATATACATTATTTCCCTGATGACTTTCCTGGTGGCTCAGACAGTAACGATTGGAGAAGGAAATGGCAACCCACTCCAGTGTTCTTGCCTGGAGAATCCCAGGGACGGGGGAGCCTGGTGGGCTGCCATCTATGGGGTCACACAGAATCGGACACGACTGAAGTGACTTAGCAGCAGCAGTAGCAGGCAGTAAAGAATCTGCCCGCAATGCGGGAGACCTGGGTTGGATCCCTGGGTTGGGAAGATCCCCTGGAGAAGGAGACAGCTACCCACTCCAGTATTCTGGCCTGGAGAATCCCCGTGGACAGAGAAGCCTGATGGGCTATAGTCTATGGGGTTGCAAAGAGTCGGACATGACTGAGCAACTTTTAAGTTCACTTCCATTTCCTCTCCCTCTCCTTTTTTCACAGATTTTTACCCAACAAACATTTGTTGATCATCCTCTGGTGGTTCAAGACGGGTGCCTTTGAATTTTAACTGGGAGAATGCCCTAAGAGCAAGGATTTCAAGTTGCCGCAATAGACCAGGAGGCAGATGTTTATGGTTGTGTTTGGAATGCATTATGGGATCCTCAGCTAGCATTACCACACAGCTAGCATTTGTTCACGTTTAAAGATTGGAAAGATTTCCTTACCTTTGTTTTATCTTGAGTCGGGAAGTGGATTTTTTCTTGCCGGCGCTGTTTTCCAGGATGCATTTCCTCCTGCCTCCCCCTGGAGGTGCAGCCGGACGGCCCCTTTCCCTGAAGATCTGGCCTCCTTGTCCATACCCTGATTGCTGGCAGCCAGTGTCTTGGCATCTCCGCTGGTGTATTTATTCCTATGAATCTGAGAATGTTCTGAATGCTCTGTGGCCACATTCATATGCCAATGGCTGGAGCCCAAAAGAGGCAGAAGAGGGTTGGTGCTCCCACGTGAACTTAAGTGGTTAAAGAGCTTATGGATAAAGCTCTCATGGGAACTGATGTCAACCAGAGCTTCTTGACTGTAGCTAAGAACTGGGTCCAGTTCCTGAGAGAAGTGTAAATCTCCCTGCTGATCGTGCCAGTGCAGGAACAGCTCGCGTGGAGCCAGCAATTAGCCTACATCGTTACACAGAGATATTTTAGGTTTAATTCGTATATCCTCCTGCAATTATTGTCATGCCAGGCTTGGATTTCAGGGAAGCTGGGAAAACTGATGGGTGGGGGCTTGAAGAGGAGTGTCATGAGGGGCCTGGAAGATACTTAAGGTCTAGGAAGGAGGGACAAACAAGAGCCACCCTGGAGCTTCATAGATGATAATAATTCACATATGGACTATTCCAACTAGAGTCCTAAGCATAAATGCCACTTGGAGCATCACCTTGGAAACTATTCATTTGAAATTGTAGTGAAATGCCATCTTACGTGTTGTCAGGATCTCTTGAATTCCTCTTATGTTCTGTCTAAACCTCAAAACAACTGGTTCCCTTTAAAATTCCAAGTTTTTGTCTTTTTTTTCTTTCTACAGGACTTTATTTGGTGAGGTGTTTCTTAATTGTTTAAGATGGGGTAATAAAAGGAGTCGATGTGTGTGCGTAGCATCTGCAGTAAATTCAGGCCACTGACATACCTTCTAGCTCCCAGCCTCCCTACCTCACCAGATAGTGTGTCTGCCAGAGTTACTGGAGTCTGTTAAAAAGAACATTACTATAGTTAATTGTCTTATAATGCAGTTTATTCTTAGAGTTCGCCAGAATTATTTCTATGATTCATAGTGATTATCGTTGCTAAGGTATGTGGAAAGCATGCTAATTCCTGTTTACCCTATAGAATGAAATAACCAAGGCCTAGGACTCATGGCTGCTTTATTGGATCTTCTCATAAGAATCTAGGGGAAATAGTGCTTGAAGTACACAAGAATAATAACAATAATGTGCACAACCAGCAACACCAGATACCACAAGAATGATGTGGTTGCAGGCTACATTTCCGCAGTAATCAGACAACTGCTACATTCCACTGGGAAAGTAAAATAGCCCTGTGATATTGCTGGTAGACTAGCCAGCAAGTCTTCCTGCATAAAACTCCTTCTAAGATGGCCCTAGCACCATATCTTGTCTGGGCTCACAGGGCCGCCTTCCCAGGGAAATGCTTCTGAATCCAGACTTGGCTGCACTCGGGGAACCAGGCGAGGTGGCCCGAGTCTGTCCCTGTCGAGTGCTACTGTGGGTACCCCCCCTTTTTACTCCAGCTCAGTGTCCTGGTGCATCTGAAGCCCCTGCTCACTCTCCAGCTCCCTGAACAGACTGAAGGCATAACTTTGTGGAGATCTTTCGCTCAGGTGGGAAGAAATGGGGTCACTGGGTAGAGAAATGGGATGTGGAGCCTGGAACCTTCGCTGTACCCACACCCAGTGTAGTCCCCACTTCTTTCTCTGTTGCTTCTGTCCCTGGAACTGCCCTCGCATCGTTGCACACATTTCATGTGATAGGTCTTTTAAATTAAAATATTGATTATTGTATTTTTGGCTGCGCTGGGTCTTCATTGCTGCACCCAGGCTTTCTCTAGTTGCAGAGAGCAGGGGCCACTCTTAATTGTGGTGCCCAGGTTTCTTATTGCGGTGGCTTCTCTTGTTGCGGAGCACGGGCTCTAGAGCGCACGGGCTTCAGTAGCTGTAGCACAGGGGCTCACTAGTTGGGGCTCACAGACCCTGGAGCTCACAGACTCCAGTAGTTGTGGGCACAGGCTTTAGTTGCCCACAGCATGTGGACTGGGGATTGAACCCCTGTCCCCTGCATTGGCAGGCGGATTCCTATCCACTGTACCACCAGGGAAATCCCATGTGATATGTCTTAAATCGACATTCCTCGTGAGTGGGGAAAGGGTGTGGGAATAGAAGACATTTGTTGAATCAAATCATGTGTTTTCTTCATGCAATGATATATTCTTGACATTAAAAGACCAACTTCAGGCTGGGGAGTAGCCTAAGGCACTGTTGCACATAGCAATATAGGCAGTTATTGATCTGAAGAAGTAACCTCAACGGCTGCTTCAGGGAATAAGGTGCATCTCTACTGAAGGAGGCTGGGAGAATCCTGGAGACTGTCTGGACACAGTGGCTCTAACCCTGGATCAGGGTGCTGCTGTTCACTGCAGCTGTCTCAGTCGGTTGTCCCTCTGGTAAGACCATCATGAGACAAGACTGGCCATTCCCATGAGCCCTTTGACCACAGGCCACTTCTGCTCCCTCATGCTTTGCTCTTTAAAAAGTAAATTTCATAATTTATAAAAAATTATAAAGTAGGAAATTAAAATCTCTCTGTTTATAAAAGTGATGAGGTGCTCTGTGCCATGCTTAGCTGCTTAGTCCTGTCTGACTCTTTGCAACCCCATGGACTGCAGCCTGCCAGGCTCCTCTGTCCATGGGGATTCTCCAGGCAAGAATACTGGAGTGGGTTGTCATGCCCTCCTTAAGGGGATCTTCCCAACCCAAGGATTGAACCCAGGTCTCCTGCATTGCAGGCAGATTCTTTACCATCTGAGCCACCAGGGAAGCCCATGAATACTGGAGTGGGTAACCTAGCCCTTCTCCAGGGGATCTTCATGACCTGGGAATCACACCAGGATCTCCTGCATTGTTGGTGGATTCTGTACCAGCTGAGCTACCAGAGAAGCCCATAAAAGTGATATATTCCCATAATAGAGAACATGGAAAATGTAGAAAAGATACCAAGTACTGAAAATCATCTGTAATAACACCAGACAGAGACCACAGAATTAAGAATCCAGGTGATTTCGACCGGCTAGAATGATCAAGTCTAAATCAGCATGATGACATTTAAATGGGATCTTAGGGGACTTCCTTGGTGGTCCAGTGGTTAAGAGTCCGCCCTCCAATGCAGGGGACATGAGTTCGATCCCTGGTCCAGAGACATCCCACCTGCCACGGTGAGACACCTGTGCACCACCACTAGAGAGTAGCCCCTGCTCACCACAGCTAGAGAAAGCCTGAGCACAGCAACGAAGACCCAGCCCAGCTAAAAGTAAATAAATAAAATGGACCTCAGCTCAGCTCCTCAGAGGGAGGAGCCCGTGGCCTTGAAGGCAAGATCAGTGCTGGCATGGAGAAGGGGAGGCGTGGATGGAGCAGGCTGAGCGAATGAATGAAGCCAGTGAATGCATGGAATTACGGCAGGATTCACCAGAAGAAATGTGATAGAATTTCTGGGGCATTCATGTAGAATGAAACCATAGAATGGGCTGTATTCTAACAGGTGTTTTCTTTTCCAGTTTTACACAGTTCTGTACTTGTCTTCTTTCTGTCATTAGATTAATCCACTTGGGAGCTTGTCTCTCCCCTGTGCTAAGTTAGTAGTTTTCACTTCTCACTGCCCACCTTCCCACAATTCCTTCAGAGTGCGCACTCGCACACACACACACACACACACCCCCGCCCGAGGTTTTTCACAGATCACATTTTTTATCATCCTTTTGTCAAGAAAAGTGTACATTTCTGTCCTGTATTAATCAGTTCCTCACCAGATATACAAACAGCATCAGATCTGCTGGAAAATGTAAAGCAAGAAGGGGCTGCATTGGGAGGGAGCAGCCCGTTCTCTCCACTTTCTGGCTGCAACACCATTTGGGAAGCTGATGGAGCAATCATGGGAGGTGGGCTTTGCAGCTGGAACACTGCCTTGGAGACCCCTTGCTGGTTTCCTTTTTCAGCTGTTTCCTTTTCTCAACAGATAATTCTCTGTTAGCTAATCCAGGACTCCTGGGATAGAACTCCCTCTTCTAGTCTCACCTCCGTGCCAGGGACATTTTCTTGGCACTTGAAACTGAAGCGATAGATTGGCAGTGGGAGTCTGCTTGGCTAGGGGTAAAATAACCAATGATTGCACGTAATTGCAGAAAACAATTTTGAATTTTATTAATGAGGTGCTCCAAACAACATCTTTTAGCCCATTGTCCCACTTAACAGCCAATTCACTGGAGTTCAGCGAGCTGTAATTTACATTTATCTTCCCCCATTGACAGCACCAGGCCCTTGTATTCTGTAATTGACACAAGTTGGTCATTTTCAGGGGTTGGTTCTCTCTCTAAGGATATAAAACAAACAGACTTGTTGGAGAGCTGCATTGATTTAGCCTCCTCCAGAGGGCCAGTTGGCTGCTTCTGATGGAGCTTATTTTCTTTCCTGGGGAGAGGTGACATTGGCACAGAAAGCCTTTGGCTTAGTGTGATCGAGGAAGGGGCTAGAGAGGGAGGCAAGGGGAAAATCTCTGTCTGCGAAAGATACTTCTTCCCTTTGCTTCCTCTTACCCGGGGTCCAACATCTGCAAGTGGAGCTGATTTTTAAGGTACACCGTAAGGTTTCTGGGTTAGGGGTAGAGGTAAGGTGAGGGGAGGTTTTGCTGGAGTGGCTATAGACTACAGTTCCCCTCGGTGTCAAATAGAAAAATATGACCATGTGTGGGTCACCGCCATAGGTCACCATGAGCTCAGCTGAGCCAACTCCTTCCTTTTAACATCTTACAGCTGAAATCTGTGACTACTTTTGTGTGCTTCATTGTGGCCGTCTGCTCCGTGCTGGGCACACAAGGAGTTTGAAGCAAAGACCAGTTGTTGCTGTTCATTTCACAGCCAGAATGTGAGTCCTTGAGGTCAAGGATGTTGTCTTTCCTGTCCTGTCTTTGGATCTTCTCCAGAACCTAGAACACAGTAGACACTTAGAGGATGTTGTTAGCAAGTGGATTAATAGAGGAGAGAAGACAAGTGCAGGTGTATATGCAAAACTGAAAAAGCAAAAGTACATGGTAAGGCCTCCAGAGGGTACAGAGAGGGCATTCGGACTCAGACAGTGAAGGTGCCCCTTTTGTCTGGGGTGAGCCAGGAAGGCTTCGTGAAAATGCCACCTGTAGGATGGGCAAGATGTTGACTGGAGAGTGGAGGCTGGTGATTGCAGGAAGAGATTCAGAGAACATGTGTATGTGTAAGAAGCAATGCAAGGCATGCCCTGGCTTTGAATGAGTGTTAGATACGTGCAGGGAGATAGCTGGGGGGGGGGGGCTTCCCCAGTGGCTCAGTGGTAAAGAATCCACCTGTCATGGAGAAGGCCTGGGTTTGATCCTGGAGTTGGGAAGATCCCCTGGAGAAGGAAATGGCAACTCACTCCTGTATTCTTGCCTGGAGAATCCCATGGACAGAGGAGCCTGGTGGGGTCACAAAGAATTGGACACAACTCAGTGACTAAATAGCAGCAGGGAGATAGTTGCAGGTCACAGGGGGAAATGCAGGCTGTAGGCAGGTCATGGGGGTCTCAAATGTCAGGCTACAGATGGACTTGATTCATTGCCCATGAGGTTTTTAAAAGAGTTTTGAATGTCAGGTCATGCGGTCCTTCATATGTGTGGTAGAGCTTGGGAGCTTTGTGGAAGATAGGAGGAGCTTAGAGCTCTGGCCCTTGAAGTGTTTCAGGATATGCTGGAGCCACAGGAAGGAGGATAACCGTTAGGCAAAGCACAGGAAAAGGACCCTTAGAGAAATATCTGGAATGAGGAGCCAACATTCTCTTGTTCGGGGCATTTTGTTTTCTTCCTCAGCAGAGTTCAGCGTGGTCTCCCTTCAGTTCCGAGGGCCAGAGTCAGGTCAGAGCTGAAGCTGGAGGAAGTTATCACAAGGGCGGAGAAGCTGGGCTTCTGGAGCCTGGGAGCCTCTCAGGACACGTCCGCTCTTACCTCTGTGCTGGTGCTGGTGGGGAACTCAGCAGGTTGCAGGGCAGGGCCCCGGGGCGGTCTCCACTGCCCTTCTCAGGTGCTTCTCTTCACTGCAGGAACGAGGCTCGTCCTGAGGAAGAGGTGTTTGGAGCTTTTTTCTTCCCCAGAAAAACCTCCCAGACCGAGGACATCCTTTCGTCAGACACATCTTCCTGCCACAGCCACACCTTCTATTCTTCACCATTGTGGTGCTCAGTTCTCCTCCGGATACCACAGCCCTATTTGTTTTTCGAAGCCACAAATATATCCCGGGGAAGCATGGCAGTTTTAAAAGCTCACACCAAGGGAATGTTTGTAGGGGCTTTGTGTTTCCTTGTGGTAATGTTTCCCAGCGATGGGCCTGAAAGAAAAAGGCTAGCCAACTGTTGCTACTCGCAGTATTCCCTTGTGACTGAAAAGGCCGAGCTTCCAGCCAGACCGGGGGCGCTCAGCTGGGCGTGGGGTGGGAGCAGTCCCCACAGGGTCCCCAGATGGCTGTCTGGGCTCCTGTGTGGCCTGAGGCCGTCCCATCGGTGCTGCAGTGGAAAGCCTCTCCCTGCTAAGGGCCACCATCCAAAGGCATGGAGCCGTCTCCCTTCCCCGCAGCTGTCTAGCTTCCTGCCTCTTGTTATTCAGTCACTCAGTTGTGTCCAACTCTTTATGACCCCGTGGGCTGCAGTATGCCAGGCGTCCCTGTCTTTCACCATCTCCTGGAGTTTGCTCAAACTCATGTCCATTGAGTCAGTGATGCCATCCAACCGTCTCATCCTCTGTCATCCCCTTCTCCTGCCCTCAATCTTCCCCAGCATCAGGGTCTTTTCCAATGAGCCAGCTTTTTGCATCAGGTGGCCAAAGTATTGGAGTTTCAGCTTTAGCATCAGTTCTTCCAATGAATATTCAGGGTTGATTTCCTTTAGGATTGACTGGTCTGATTTCCTTGCAGTCCAAGGGACTCTCAAGAGTCTTCTCAAACACCATAGTTCAAAAGCAGCAATTCTTTGGCACTCTTTCTTCTTTATGGTCCAACTCTCACATCCATATATGACTACTGGGAAACCCATAGCTTTGACTATACAAACCTTTGTTGGCAAAGTGATGTCTCTGCTTTTTAATATGCTAAAATGATCTGGCTCTGGAGGCTAGCAGCCTTAAACCCAGGGCAGCTGAAAGACATGGTAACCTGGGGAGGAGGACTGTGGAATCCCATTTCCGGTCTGAGCTGGGGCTCTTCCTTGGACACCTGAACGGGGCCTGCCCAGGGATGTATCTTCTGGCAAAGGCCTTCTTATGTGATGTTTTATTCCTTACACCAGGTTATGGATACATGTTGTTCATCATATTCTACTTTTACACTCCTTTGTACTTCCGGTGCAGTTCATGATAACTTTTCATAAAGAAAAATTTTTCTTTTCTTTCTCTTCTCTTCCTTTCTCTGTGCTAGTCCTAAGTCACTTCAGTTGTGTCCGACTCTTTGCAACCCTGGATCGTAGCCCACCAGGCTCCTCTGTCCATGGAATTCTCCAGGCAAGAATACTGGAGTGGGTTGCCATGCCCTNTTCATGATAACTTTTCATAAAGAAAAATTTTTCTTTTCTTTCTCTTCTCTTCCTTTCGCTGTGCTAGTCCTAAGTCACTTCAGTTGTGTCCGACTCTTTGCAACCCTGGATCGTAGCCCACCAGGCTCCTCTGTCCATGGAATTCTCCAGGCAAGAATACTGGAGTGGGTTGCCATGCCCTCTTCCAGGGAATCTTTCTGACCCAGCGATTGAACCCGTATCTCTTACATCTCCTGTGTTGGCAGGCGAGTTCTTTACCACTAGCACTACCTGGGAAGGCATTCCCTTTCTTTACCCACAAACAGAAAAAGAATTCTCTATCAGGAACTAACTGTTAAGTTCTCTCTTGGGAGCAATCTTTTCTCCTCTATTCCTTAGAAAATGTGGTCTGCCTTGTTGACACCAAGCCACATCACTTTCGCTTTCCCTTCAGTGTGCACCCTGGAGATGGGGTACCCAAGACAGAGCCCAAGGCCTGGGGAGCACATGGGTATCACATCTCAGCCATGACCCAAGGTCACTCATTGCCCCTCCCCCACCACACACCCCCCCAGAGAAGATTGTCTGCCTGGGAGTTTTGAGTCAAAGTGGGAGGTGATACATCCTCTGGGTCAGTGCCTGGTGATGGTGTATTTGGAGCCTTCCATCATGGAAGTCCTCCCCAGCATCCCATTTGGGAGAGAGGTGTCCTGTTGTCTCCATTGTAAGGGTGAGAATTGGGGCCTAGAGAGGTTAAGTGGCTTGCTCATGGTAACATAGGAAGCAGCGGAGCTGGGACTGGAAATGCTGAGTTCTTGCGCGGCACCCTGCCTCTTCTCCAGTCCTGTTCTCTCCTCTGTGATGGATACACATCCTTCAGGTCCTTTCTATCTTCTGCTTCATTTCCCACAATTCTAGGGCCCCCTCCTATTCTCCACCCTCTTCGCAAAGAGATTGTGATGCCTGGAGTGAGCTTAGAGGGCAAAATGAACCCTGGTTTTCTCTCCCTTCCTCCCCCTAGGACTCAGCATTGCCCCAGATCCTACTTGGCGGCCGGGCTTTGCCTTTCTTCTCTGATGCGTTAAAGAGCAGCAGCCCGGTAGGCTGTCTTTGACTGTCCTGCCAGTGTGAATTCAGAATTTGCCCTGGTTTGGGAACTGAGGTCTGCACGCTTGATGTGACTTTGCGTGAAGTCACCAGAGAGGTGTCCCTGTGGTGGGACCCCACTGCCAGGCTTGCACCATCTCTTTATCCCTGTTACTGCTCCTCATGGGTTGCTCTTCAGTGGAGTACCAGCCACTTAATGAGTACTTAACACCCACAAATTGAATACAGTTATTCTACAGCTGGCATTTTCCATGACTATAATTACAAAAGGATTCCAGCCATCATTTATGGGTGTTCTCCCTGGAGCTAACAACTGAGTGATAAGTTGACCCAGTTTGTTTAAAACTCAAGTTAATAAACATTAATGCATTTTTAGGTCTATTGGCCAATTTTAACTTAGTGTGGATTTCCAAGGTGGGGAGAACCCCTGATGTAATCAGGCATTATTTCTTTCAATTAACCTACTTCTATTTGGATTTTTTTTTTTTGGATCTAAACAATTTGGGTCAATCTCAGATTTTTACGAATGAACCTCTGGAGCAAAAGAAATTAAGTAAGCCCGACGGGGACTCTGTTACCACAATTAACCCCAAAAGATAGGCTGATGGGGGGCTTGGAGAGGGGCCATCCGACCACTTCAGGCCATCTCCCGCATGGAGACCCTGGTGGGGCATCCTCTTTTCATGCTGACTGCCTGGTTAAGTAAACACTGCATATTATAATGCCTCTGAGGGGTTCACATTTCTCATGCTTTTTCTGCTTTTAGAGTAAACTGTGTTCACTCATCTCCCGAGTAGAGGGCTCAGCAAACTTCTTACTCCCAGGGACCACTGATGGGGTTCAGGGATGAAAGAGGCTGCCTGGGGCAGTCCTAAAGTGGTGCCAAGGAGAAGGGACAAAGTGGGGGGAAAGAAAGGGACCAGGGGTGGATGGCAGAGCCAGGCTGCCTTCCTTGTTAGGAGGAGGATCGCTGGATCCTGGGCTGATGATCACCTGCCAGGTTTGCATAACTTCCTCCTGATTCAGATGCGTTTACTACAGTGTGGATGCGCGTGCGGCCCCACGCTGGCCCTTCGGCCTCATTCCTTGTTGAGATGATGGAAGACGCCTCAACCTTAGCTCCACTGGACCTCAGGGCTTCCTGATTGGGGATGGGGCTTGGGGCCACTTGAGGTAATTGTGGCATAGTCACTATCTCAGAATGTGAATTTTTCTAAAATTTGAAATCCACAGTGCAGCTTCCTCCTGTTCACCGTACGGCTCCTACAGTACTTCCGTATCCCTTCCTACGGCCTTGATTTCTCTTCAGAGGCACCAGAAGCTGAAGTTTTGTTAGCAGGGAAATCTGTTTCAGAGGAATGGTACCTAGACATCTGAGTTTACAATTGGGTGGATACTTGATAGATGGGAGAGGCCTTTAAGACAGTTCCTCAGTAGCTGAGAGACCCCAGGCCACCTGGGTTTCACACTGCCCGCTGCACACCCCAGTCTCCCCACTAGCAGACAGATCCTTGTGTGCTCGTGCGTGGTATCTGGACCACAGGCGTCACAGAAATGCCTACACCCAGGAAACTACTCTCTCTGAAGTTGATTTGTAGTCTCCCCCAAGGTCTGGGCATGTTCCTTCTGGAGACTGGTGACTCCTCTGCTTACCTGCCGACAGGTCTGCACAGCTTGGGCCTGAGTTAGAAGCACAGTTTGTTTTAGGAGCGCAGTTTCTGTTTCCCAGTCTCTGTCTCCAGGGGACTGGCCTAGCATTGTCCATGCCTCGTATGGTGGCTAATGTCCTGTATTAAGGAAAGAGAACACCCAGCAAAGGCAACTCTTTAACCTTCTTTTAGTAAAGTGAAAGACTCAAAGAATATGGTCACAAATGCTTTTTGTATTCACACCAATATGTATGTCATTTTGGTCTAAGCAAAGTATATTATGTTTTTCCTGCCTGGTAGAACTCCATAAACAAGTTGCATTTGAACAGAATTGACTAGAAACTTAAAAGAAATTTTAAGAGAAAAGCCTTTTCCCTCCATAAATGTATGTTGCTCTTAGGTGACCAGAATAATCTCGTTTCTACTGAAATGGCTGATGCTGTTCTGCTTCTTTGAATGTCAGATGTTAATTTAGATCTCTCTTCTCTAGCCTCTGAGGTCATGTGGAATAAAAGTCTTTGATATTCGTGTATATGAGCTGCTATACTTTTCTGACGTGAAAATTTAAGAGAAAATTAGCATTTTTTCTTGTCTCCACTCTCTGGTTTGATCGTTCTCATCTTCTTTGGGTGAATCTTGCATTGATGATTTGTTTTTGTTCTTCCATCTCCCTCTTTTTCTTTTCTTAAATGATCGACATATGGCTTTAGTTCTATTTTCCTAGAATTTTTCAGACTCCCATAGTTTCCAATTTATTTCTGATTTTTACTCTCAATTTCAGCTTAATCTAAACCAATAAATATTTTCTAATTGCCCATCATGTTGCTGCATGACCTAAAAAAATAAAAAGATGAGTAAGAAGTAATTCTGTCCTTATGAATCTTGTGGTTTATTGTGATATGGAAGAAGAAAGCAAGTACATAAATAACAGGAAGACAGAATTTGGTAGGTGCTAAGTGAGAAAAGGCATCTGGTCCCATCACTTCATGGCAAATAGATGGGGAAACAGTGGAAACAGTGTCAGACTTTATTTTTTGGGGCTCCAAAATCACTGCAGATGGTGATTGCAGCCATGAAATTAAAAGATGCTTACTCCTTGGAAGAAAAGTTATGACCAACCTAGATAGCATATTGAAAAGCAGAGACATTACTTTGCCAACAAAGGTCTGTCTAGTCAAGGCTATGGTTTTTCCAGTAGTCATGTATGGATGTGAGAGTTGGACTGTGAAGAAAGCTGAGCACCAAAGAATTGATGCTTTTGAACTGTGGTGTTGGAGAAGACTCTTGAGAGTCCCTTGGACTGCAAGGAGATCCAACCAGTCCATTCTAAAGGAGATCAGTCCTGGGATTTCTTTGGAAGGAATGATGCTAAAGCTGAAACTCCAGTACTTTGGCCACCTCATGCAAAGAGTTGACTCATTGCAAAAGACTCTGATGCTAGGAGGGATTGGGAGTGGGAGGAGAAGGGGAGGACAGAGAATTAGCTGGTGATTAGGATGGCATCACTGACTCTATGGACATGAGTTTGAGTGAACTCCGGGAGTTGGTGATGGACAGGGAGGCCTGGCATGCTGCAGTTCATGGGGTCACAAGGAGTCAGACACAACTGAGTGACTGAACTGAACTGAACTGAAGTGAGAAATGGGGCTTCCCAGGTTTCACTAGTGGTAAGGAACCTACCTGCCAATGCAGGGCACCTAAGAGATGTGGGTTCAATCCTGGGTCAGGAAGATCCCCTGGAGGAGGGTATAGCAACCCACTCCAGTATTCTAGGAGAATCTCAGGGACAGAGGAGCCTTGCAGGCTTCGGTCCATAAGGTCACACAGAGTCAGACACAACTGAAGTGACTCAGTATGCATGCACTAATGAGAAATGCTGAAGAACAAAATTCTGTTAAGAAGAGGGAGGCAGGATGCCTCCTGTCTGCTGGGTTTGAATTTGGAAGGGCTTCATTGAGAGGGTGATTTCGTATTGGACCACAGTGAGGCTGCTAGGATTGCCTGTGTTCTTCTGCTTAAATCTTTTCCCTTTCATTTCTCCTCCTTTTCCCAGACCAAAACTCTCCACCTGCTGTGTACATTACTAGTCTCAGCTTGTGATGTCCTCAGGCTTGGCTTATGCTGGTGCTGGTTGTTGGCACCGGTGGAACGCTTCTCGCTGACCCACCCGATACCCCACTGTGACATGGTCTGAGAAACCTAATTTCACTGGAATGTTGTGTGGATGTTTGGAAGAAGTTCTGTGAAGGGGATTCAGTTCCTGAGGCAAACAGAGCTCCCTGATTATTGAACAGCCCTCTTTGAGACCAGAGAGGCGATGGTGCTGGTCACAAAGGAGATAACCTCCCTTTAGGACGTGGGGAGACAGAACTTTGCTCCAAAAGCCATGGAGGCTTTTCCTTCTCTGAAGACTCATTTCATTTATTAGTTCACCCACTCACACTCACTCACTCACCCACTCACTTCCTCAAACCATACTCATCCAGTGTCTGCTTCCTCCCAGGCGTTAAGCTAGCTGGGCTCCAGGATGCAAGAGGTAATTGGGCCTGGTTTCTACTCCTTAGAGTCTTACAGTCCTTTGAGGATGTATTTTGGACCTGGGAAGCTGGGGTCATAGAAATTGGTTCTCTGTGTATCATCTCTGTATTTTTGTGTTTCTTTAGAGACTGAACATAATCAGTGCCTTTTTGGACAAATAATGTTAGTTCCTTAGGTAATTTGAAAATGCGCCCTAACCTTCTTCAGCATTTAGAATGGCATAATTTTGGCATGCCCTAATCTTCCTTTCAAGATAATCATAATGAAAGGAGTCAGACCCCCCTCATCATAGTTACATCGCTCATTACGTTTTTTCTTTTTTTCGCTCATTATGTTTTAAGAGATATCCCTTCTCCCCGAGTTCCAATTTTATTGTCATTACTTGCTTAAAAGTAGTAATGAGGAATAAACCCACCTCACATCTCACTGATGGCTTAGAAAGATCAACCATCATTTCCGTTTCTTTTCATGAAGTTCCTTGCAAGAGTGGCTGTATCTGTGACAAAAGAGAGGAACAGCAGAAAGATCGGACTCTTACGCTCACCAGTGGGGTGGACTCAGAAAGTGACAGCCCTTTACCCCACCCTGCCCCCACCCTGTCCTCAGGAGCTCCTGAAGAACAAAAGGCAATTCATGTCGCAGAATATTGCTTCTGTCGCCATAGCACCGAACCATTAAAAATAAAACCGTCCCTCAAGGCAAAACATTTCATTTATTTTCCTTTGAATGAGTAACTTGTTTATTAAGATGAACTAAGTGGCTAAATCTAGATTGTATGCAGGCAGGAAGCATTGATTTATTGTAGCCTTTCAGAGAGCGTGCTTTATGTTCTCAGGAATTAGCTTTGGATTTTAAACGAAGAAGAGCTCGTCGAGTCGGATGGGGAGTCTGGCCCCTGGATACACACACCACTCTGCAGCGGGTAATGCGGTGGTTGACCTTTGTTCTTTGGCGGATTGGTTCTTTTGGACCAAGTCAGGGTGTTGAAAGATTTAGAGGCTCAGTGATCTTCAAGGGAGGCTATGTTCCTGCCTCCGTTGCGACTACAGTTTTCTTAAACTGTTTAGTATGAAAATGTTCACTTTTGCCTTATTTCATATCTGAGGTCATTATATCACTGTGTCCTTGGTGGTTCTGGGAGGGGCTGAGGCTTTGTGGTTCCAGCCCAGAGGCATCCCTGCTATGAGGAAGCATGTCTGTCTCTGCAGGGAGGTTGCCTGCTGCTGTCTGCTCACCTGGGATGTGATGGCCAGTTCCCCTCTGACTGAGGACCCATTTGCTCTAAACTGGTGGAATTCAAAAGCAGATAAAGGTGTAAGTGGTTAAAAGGACGAAAAATGTCTGACAATTTAGTGGTGAAACGGGACTTTTTTTTTTTTAACCATAGCAATCTTTTATTTTTAAATAAATTTATTTATTTTAATTGGAGGCTAATTACTTTACAATACTATGGTGGTTTTTGCCATACATTGACATGAATCAGCCACGGGTGTACAGGTGTCCCCCACTCCTGAACAACCCCCCCCAACTCCCTCCCCGCATCATCCCTCTGGGTTGTCCCAGAGCACCAGCTTTGATAATGTAGCAATGAAACAAAGGACATTTTGTTTTGAGTAAAGAGATTTTTAGTTCTGAAAATTTTCTTACCTTCTGTTTAGTTGCTATTTTTCCTTATCACATTGCAGCACACATATTATTTTTGTGTATAATCTCATGACGCCCGCTGGCCTCCCAAGAAGCCTAGGTGGTTGCCTGGTAAAGATTATGACCTCCATTTTCAGATGAGGAAACTGAAGCTCAGAGCAGCTTTGTGACTTGCTCAAGATCTTAATGGTAATGATGGTAATGGCTCCCCGTCATTGCATACCTGCACACACACTTCCCAGCACCTCACTGAGTGGTNTATCTGGTGCAGGGGACAGAGGGCAGAGGCCACAGCGGGACCCCCAGGACTCTGAGGCCGAGTCCAGCGTCCCATCTGTGTGTTGTGTCATCTGAGTAGCGAACTCAGGCCCCGGGGCAGGCCGAGCCTGTGGCTTCTCAGTGGGGTGCATGCCGGCCACCCCGGGGCCCTGGTCTGGTTTGCGTAAGGTGAGCAGGGGCAGGTTAGGCAGCTGCCTCCCCCCAGGGAGCTCAGGTGAAAACAGAAGACGCTCCCAGGCTTGCTTTCTCCTCCCTGCTTACCTTTTAGGCCATCTGAAAGATAGAAGAGGGCGAGTGAGAAAAAGCAGGATGGAGTTGGGGGTGGGGCCTGATGGTTTCCACGTAGCCAGTGGGCGATCTGCGTGTTACCTGTCTAAGGGAGAACAAGAACCAGGTTTCCCCTTGGCCCCATTTCTGATCTGAGTGAGCCCAGGAGAGCCACAGTGCGCCATGTGGGGTTCCTGGAGATGGGGTTGCCCAGGAGGGGACAGTCTCACTGTGTACTTCGTGTGCGGGCTTTAGCTAAGAATTAATGAGCAAATAGGCCTTGTCCCTTGCCATAGGGAGAGGGTTTATATTCCCCAACTGATGAATTAATAAATAAATGAGTCTTTTTCAAAAGAAAGCTTGGGGCAGAATGAACCACCCAAAAGTTATTGGCTCTTAACTCCTGCTTTTTGCACATCTGACCAGCTCCTCTCGGCCAGNGAGCAAATAGGCCTTGTCCCTTGCCATAGGGAGAGGGTTTATATTCCCCAACTGATGAATTAATAAATAAATGAGTCTTTTTCAAAAGAAAGCTTGGGGCAGAATGAACCACCCAAAAGTTATTGGCTCTTAACTCCTGCTTTTTGCACATCTGACCAGCTCCTCTCGGCCAGGCCTGAGACCCTTTTCCCAGCTCCTGCTGAGGTTTCTGCCACTTGCTGGAATCCTCCCAAGACTGCATGTGCTGGGAGGGAGCACCCTGCATCCACCCCTGTTTTCTGGGAAGGTGCCCTTTCCTGAGAGCGGCGAATGTCTGACTTTGGGTTTCTTATGTCTGTGTAAGAGGGGAAAGTGCTGTCACCACAGGAGACACCATACATCTACTTGCATTAGAAACCCGAGCACCAGCTGTGTCTTTGCAGTTTTCACCCTGATTGTTGCCATTTCCTGTCAGTCTCCTTTTTCCAAGGTGGTTGTGATGGAAGAGGGCGGCAACCCCCACCCAGCCCACTGGGATGGCCCTGTCTAGGTCTCAGAAGGCTTCTGAGGTTGGAGCAGATTCCACTTTCTTTAACTCCTCTGAAGAGCTCTGATCAGCCCAGACTCTGGCATGCTCCTTCACCTGCCTGTGCAAGAGGCCCGGTGAGGGTGGCCTTTCAGAGACCAGGTTTCTCCTGCGGAGCTTCTGTCATCTCTCTCGGCAGAACGTTGTCTGTTTTGCACTGAAGGCCAGCAAACAGTTCAGAAGGTGGGACCAGAATATAAGAACAGGGCAGTGTTTTCCTCCTTAAGAATTCTTTGTCTCCTACTGTACAGCACAGGGAACTCTGCTCAATGGTATGTGGCAGCCTGGATGGCAGCAGAGTTTTGGGGAGAATGAATACATGTATATGTATGGCTGAGTCCCTTTGCTGTGCCCTGGAAACTATCGTAACATTGTTAATCAGCCAAGTCGCTTCCTGTTCGACTCTTTGTGACCCTACGGACTGTAGCCTACCAGGCTCCTCTGTCCATGGGATTTCCCAGGCAAGAATACTGGAATGGGTTGCTATGCCCTCCTCCAGGGATCTTCCCGACCCAGGGATCAAACCTGAGTCTACTGCATTGGCAGATGGGTTCTTTACCACTACTGCCACCTGGAAATTGGCTATACTCCAATACAAAATAAAAAGTCAAAAGAAAAATCTTTGTTTTTCCTTTGACAGTTTATACAAACAGTACTAATGACCACCAGTATTAAGGTATACTGATCCATCTAAGTCTTTCACGTATGTTCACTTTTCTCCCAGTAACCCAGTGGGGGTTTAAGATGAGAATTTTTGCTCCTGGTCCCATTTTTCACAGATGCAGGAACTGAGGCTCAGAGAGGTTAAGTGGCCGAAGGATTGGAAGGCAGGGTCCACTGTCTTCGCATCCTCTTCTCTTTTCATTTCCCCTCTAGCTTTGGGTTTGGGAAGCCTCGTCTCCCATCCTTGATAGATAGTCCCATCGTTTTAGAGTGGAGAGTAGGGGGTGGTCAGGAGGCTGGTATAAATCTCATTGCAGTTTGGTCATCTGTGTTGGTTGCTGGAGAGTGAGGATTCCTCACTGACCTGCAGGCCAAGATAGAGCACCTCTCTCATTAGTGAGGCATTTCGAAGGGGTGAGATGCCTGACTGTGTGCTATTCCAATAAAGTGTGTGTGTGTGTATGTGTGGTGGGGGCTGTGGGCAGAGTTGAGACATGTTCTTTGAGGAGTAATTACTGTCTCTTGCCAAAAAACAAAAAGCGAATTGAGATTTTACAGCTGGTTTTCTTTAACTACCAGCAACACCAGCATTGTTTCAGGGAGCCGCAGAATTTCCAAACACAATGAAAATTCCAGCAGTGTAGGGTGGGGGTTTTGGGGCCTGGGGTGGGTGTGGACACACATGGGGAGGAAAGACCACAGCCTGAGCCATTTTGTCCTTCCTTGGTAATGAATTTCACACAGCTTCACCATCCTTGAGTTTGTCTGCAGGATGCTCAAATTTAAGCCTGGGAAAGAAGGGAATGAGGAAGGAATAGGCTCCAGGGAATTAGGGGAGGCCGTAAAAACCAAACATCAGCCAGGACAAGACCATTTGGCCTGCCTTCCCATTAACTCGTGTCCATGGAGGCTCCAAAGGGACATTTGTATGTGTAAGTTTGTTCATGGGAAATTAACTTTCCTCTCCCCAGTTTTAAAAAGTATGCAATCTGTATCCAAATATTTTCAAAATAGCACCAATATTAATGATAAGCAGGGGAGCTAACGTCACCAGCAAGTCTTGTGGGGTCAAACCCAAGAAAGAAAAGGAATAAACAAGCAGTATCAAACAGTAGCATCTTCAGAAACCATTTCCACATTCCTGAAAGCTCTCAGCAACATTGATAACAAGTCCACTGGCCCTCGGGTCAGAGGTGGCCCTATTTTCTCTGGAGGCTGAAGGGAAGTGAAACAAGCTTGGCTTGATCTGCCTCTACTCTTAATGACTCCTGCTTTACATGCCGCATTTACGTTCGCCTTTTCAGTTGACTAGCTCAGGCAGCCTGACCAAATAGCTCAACAGTTGTGAGGGTCAGTGTTGGGCTTTCAAATAAAATCTTAATAATGCCTCTATTATCCTTTGAAGCACAAGGAAGTCAGGAGCCCTCAGTTCTAGGTCTGGCTGCTTGATGAGTTAATGGAAATTTATGGCCTATCAGTGTTCAGTTCAATTCAGTCGCTCAGTTGTGTCCGACTCTTTGCGACCCCGTGAATCGCAACCCGCCAGGCCTCCCTGTCCATCACCAACTCCTGGAATTCACTCAGACTCACGCCCGTCGAGTCAGTGATGCCATCCAGCCATCTCATCCTCGGTCGTCCCCTTCTCCTCCTGCCCCCAATCCCTCTCAGCATCAATCTTTTCCCATGAGTCAACTCTTCGCATGAGGTGGCCAAAGTACAGGAGCTTCAGCTTCAGCATCATTCCTTCCAAAGAAATCCCAGGGCCAGTCTCCTTCAGAATGGGCTGGTTGGATCTCCTTGCAGTCCAAGGGACTCTCAAGAGTCTTCTCCAACACCACAGTTCAGAAGCATCGATTCTTTGGCCTATCGGTGTAGTCAGACATATATACACGAAGAACACACACAAGGCAGAATGTGGCGAAGGCTGTGGGGGCTGCAGAGAAGGTGCATACTCACTCTTCCAAGTTGTGAGGGTGTAATTCTGGAGAATTTTAAGAACTATTACATGCCAACTTAGTAAGGGGAGATAGACTCTCTCAACAAATGGTTCTGGAATGAATAATGGTAAATACCAGCATAGACTTCGGAGGAATTAAATGGTTGATCATAGAAAATGAAACTCTGCAAGGGTGAGGAGAAAATACGGGTGAATTTCTATCTGATCTCAGAGTGGGGAAGCCTTATCTGACTATGACAGCAAAGGAAGAAAAATCAGTGAGCAAGCAAAACTGATAGACTGAGTTATAAATTACATACGCAAGTGCATTCACAGGACAGCAGCAGGACCTTGAGACAACCTACATGTCTATTGAGAGGAGATGGGTCAGCTGTAGAATTTTTCACCCAGTGGAAGTTTTGGGAACAGCCAAAATTAATAACTACAATGACATGCAATAATATGTGTACATTTTAACAATATAATATTAAGTGCAAAAAAGGTCGCTCACAACACAGTAGCATTTGAAAATTTATTTTTAAGTTGAGGTATATGGGCTTCCCAGGTGGGGCTAGTGGTAAAGAACCCACCTGTCAATGCAGAAGACATAAGAGTTGCGNATTAATAACTACAATGACATGCAATAATATGTGTACATTTTAACAATATAATATTAAGTGCAAAAAAGGTCGCTCACAACACAGTAGCATTTGAAAATTTATTTTTAAGTTGAGGTATATGGGCTTCCCAGGTGGGGCTAGTGGTAAAGAACCCACCTGTCAATGCAGAAGACATAAGAGTTGCGGGTTCGATCCCTGAGTGGGGAAGATCCCTTGGAGGAGGACATGGCAATCCACTTCAGGATTCTTGCCTGAAGAATCCCATGGACGGAGGAGCCTGGTGGGCTGCAGTTCATAGGGTCGCAAAGAATTGGACATGACTGAGGTGACTTAGCACATACGCACAACATAATATTATTATTTTAGTTTCAGGTATACAACAAAAATGATAGCATGTTGGCTCCGAGTTTTAATATGAAACATTTCACACACTGAAGTTGAAAGAATTTCACTCACAGTGAACACCTGTACACTCACTGTCTCGTTTCCACCATTAACATGCTACTGTACTTGCTTTACATACACAGTATCCATCCATCCTTCCTGTTAATGCAGTGGTTCCCAGTGGGGGCTGACTGCCCTCAGGGAACATCTGACTGCATCTGAGGAAGAGTGCTATTTGCCTCTAGAGGGGAGAGACCAAATGCTGCTCAGCATCTTACGTTGCACAGGACAGGTGCCACCACAAAGAATTATCCAGCTCCAACGTTTGTTGGGCTGAGGTTCAGAAGCCCTGCATCAGTCTATCTTATTTCTTGATGAGTTTCATAGATCGTTGCCTTAGAAGGCTCTCTCTTGGTCCCTCCTTGGCCAAGCTTCTCAGACTGCCCCGTCTGTCAGGGCAACCGCTGTTCAGATTGTTGCCACCGTAGATTACTTTTATCTGCCCTAGAATTGCATATAAATGAAGTCATAAAATAAATATCCTTCTTTGTGAGACTTCTTTCAGGTACGTAGCACAGCAGACCTTAAAGTGTTTTATGGGTCTCTGGGAGCATCTAAAACCCTTTCAGGGGGTCTGGATGTCACAGTAATTTCATAATAACACGGAGACTTTTTTCACTCTTTATACTGTGTCTGATGTTCACGTTGATGAGGCAGAGGAGATGGGTGGAAAGCTGCTGGTTTCTGAGGATGGAAGCAGTGACATCAAACTGTTCATAGTTATTGTTCTTCACCTCCACTTGTAGAAGAAGAAACCTGAATGACCTAAGAATGCTCTTGCTGAAGCTGTAAAAACAACGAATTTTATTCGACCTTAGCCCCAGAGTATGTGTCCTCTAGGTGTTTAGCGACAGAATGGGAAGCCCGCTTGTAGTGCTGCTGCTGTGTCTCCAGGAACAGTCTGTGCCCCCTTATTTGATTTGCAGCTGAACTAGCTTTCTTCTTTTAATGGGACATCATTTGCACCTGGAAGCACAAATGGCAGACAAACTCTGGTTTGGACTTGAGTATGTGGCAGAATGAGCCTGTCACTTGAAATAACTAACAGCCTTTGTTACTACTGATAGAACTTGAACGTTCATATAAAAATTAAGAATTTGGAAACTTGCATCACGATGAACTCGAGAGCTTCCCAACAACTACAGGCTCTTCTGATGAGATTGGTGGTGATTTTAATAAATGCGGGATTTGAAATAGTGTGTCAGGATGATGTGTCAACATTTGGGAATTCTGCATAACTCAGTGAATTCTTCTTTTCCAGATGTCCCGTGTATGATGTTACATCAGACGTGGGTAAAGGTTCCACTCCAAGTGTCAATAGACCAATGAGTTCTCATGTATTTAATAACAGAGCAAAATGCTTTTTGATATGGTTTCAGGTTCCACATTACAACTAACCTTTACGATAGAACCCCTTGTGAGGTTTTGGTTTGTATCAAAGATGATACCCATAATTATCTGAAAAGACTATTAAAATACGCCTCCATTTTCCATCTGTGTCTCTGTGTGAGGCTGAATTTCCTTTAGATATTTAACCACAAAAACTTACCACAACAGATTGAGTACAGAAGACTTGAGACCTGAACTATATCCTCCTATTAAGTCCACATTAAAGAGATTTGCAAAAATGTAAAAGGAAAAAAAGGAAGGGGAGTCCATTCTTGGTTTTTTGTTTAGGAAAATAGAATTATTTTTCTTAAAAGTATAATTTATAATAGGCTTATTTTATTATATTTAAATAAATCGATACAGATATTAGAATTTTCTCATTTTAATTTTTGTTGCTATAGAATACAACCCCCATCACAAAGGCTTTGGAAAGTCCTCAGTACTTTAGAATGTAAAGTGATCCCGAGACCAAAACCTTTTAACATAGCTGACTTTACGATTAAGATATACCATGTTACTGTATGGGTTGCTTATTCCTTTTTATAGTGAGTTGTAGCTCATTGTGTGAATATACCACAGGTTGTTTATTCTACTGATGGACATCTGGCTCCTTCCAGATTTTGGCTCTTATGAGTAAAGCTGTTATGTACATTCTTGTATAAATTGTAACCAAGCAAGACTTGTTACCCTGTGCTCAACTGTCTTTTGAGCACAAGTTGACTGTCTTTTGCAGAAGGGTTTTATTGCAAATACCAAGACGACTGTCTTCTGCAGAGAGAAAGGTTTTATTGCAAGTTGGCCAAGCAGGAGGACAGGAGGCAATGCTCAGATCTGTAATCCCATGACTTTTGAGGGGGGTATTTATAGAGAAAGTAGGGAGCAAGAGGGAAAGGGGCTTGGAAGTGATTGGTGGGAAGTAAGGGGAAGTTTCAAGAGTTCTTTGCACAGGCATGGCTGTCCTTCATATCTATGCATGGATCACATGTGCAGTTTTGGAGGTGGGCAGGTTCTATATGTTACATGCAGTGGATTTTCATCCTGTGATATCCAGAGTTCACTAGTGGTCGCTGTAGTCCCTCAATGTGCCTGTGTGATGCTCAAGCAAAGGGGCTGTCAGTGGTTATCTCTGTATCTGTGGTTTCCCTGCTGCTGCTGCTAAGTCACTTCAGTCGTGTCCAACTCTGTGACCCCATAGACGGCAGCCCACCAGGCTCCCCCGTCCCTGAGATTCTCCAGGCAAGAATACTGGAGTGGGTTGCCATTTCCTTCTCCAATGTATGAAAGTGAAAAGTGAAAGTGAAGTCACTCAGTCGTGTCCAACCCTCAGCTACCCCATGGACTGCAGCCCTCCAGGCTCCTCCGTCCATGGGATTTTCCAGGCAGGAGGACTGGAGTGGGGTGCCATTGTGGTTTCCATGGTCCTCTGCAAAATGAGATTCTGGCTCTTGAATAATCGTTTTGTTTTTACCGTATGGGCCTTGAGTGTATAAGTCATAGGGTATGGTGTCCAGATCTCTTTGTGAGCATGTTTTTATTTCTCTGGGGTAAATTCCTAGGCATTGAATTGGGCTAGTCATAGTGTGGGTGTATATGTTTAGTGTGTAAGAAACTTCCAGATGGTTTGCCAAAGTAGTTTATTATTTAAATCCCCAACACAATGCATGAAAGTATTTTAGCCTTTTTATAAGGTCAAAACAGCTATCTCTCTCTCACACACACTCAATTTCAGAAGTCATATAGAGGAAATAATATTATATGAATAGGCAAAGAAGCGAGTAATGAGTGCAGGGTTCAAAATGACAACGATGCTGGTGGGGGTGGCAGGGAACTGGAATGAGGAGAACTGCACGGCTAGATATAAGGTGCGGAGGGCTCTATTAAAGCGCTGTCTTTTGGGGGCTTCCTTGGTGGCCCAGTGGTTAAGAGTCTGCCCTGTAGTGTGGGGGACACAGTTTCGATCCCTGATGGGGGAATTAAGATCCCACATGCTGCAGGGCAATTAAGCCTGTGCAGTGCAACTACTGAGCCTGCATGCATCAGCAAAGATCCTGCATGACACAATGCAAATTAATTAATTAATTAATTTTAAAAAGCACTGTTTTATAGAACCAGGAGCGCTGTACCACACAAGGGGTTCTTTCTAATAGTAAAACACTTCCTAGAATATCACTATTTGTGGCAGCAACATTTCACTGTCCAGTCTCTCTGCATCTAAGTCTTCTGAGGCTCCAGTTGTCTGTGAAGAACATCTCTGACCTTATGCAGGAGGGTAATGGAGAAAACAGACTTCTGCTGCTTATACTGGCTGAATCAGGAAGGAGGAATGGATGTGCCTGCGGCTCCCGCCATTCATCAGTTCCTTTTAGGAATCAGCAGCTACTTTTCTGTTGGGCTTCCCTCACCTGTCTAAGTCCTGGAGTCCCTTGCTGTGGATTCTTCCCCCGGCTTCCAAGCCCTATAAAGCGAGGCCTCACTTAGCTATGCTCAGAGGCATCCCCCACCCCTAGTCCATAGGGGACAGAAAGGTTTAAGCCAGAGTTTATTTGCCCTTAGCAAAACAGAACGAGCTTTTATTATTATTATTTTAGGACTTGGGATAAAAAGGCCCATAAAAATGAGAGCATAAAACAGCTTTTACTGAACAAACATTATGCTGATTTATTTGTGAGTGAAATCTGAACCATATGGTCTAGTTTCCCTTAAAACGCACAAGGAGTTCGGGATTAAGGGAACAGGCACTTGGCAAATTTGTTTTGTGTTTCACTGAACATGTTGTGTTAAAAAAAATAGAACAAGGGTGCTGTTGGTGCTCAACTACTGTTCTCACAGTTGCTGAGTGCTCACTGTGTGCAGGAAGTGGTGCCTGGTGATTCACACCCGTTATCTCACTTAATCTTCACCACAATCCAGGCAGTCTGGATGGGGGGTGGGGTGGGGGTGGGGAGTGGAGCCCGTTCCTTACCAGGTCAACAGTTCTGAGCCCAGGGTCCTTATTGCCTGTGGGAATTTTGGACAAAATGGGGAAGATCTGGAATCCAGGCTTTGTTCAACAGTGACGGCTTTTCCTCCTAAAACTCCCCGGCTGTGAAATGAAAAAAATGAGGATCTGCAGATCAGCTGGGCTCCTCAGATCCCACAGCCAACACATATTCTCTTTATTTAATGAGCTCCTCCCAGCCTAGGGGTTTCCCTGGTGGCTCAGATTGTAAAGAATCTGCCTCTGATGCAGGAGACCCAGGTTCGATCCCTGGGTTGGGAAGATCTCCTGGAGAAGGACATGGCAACCAACTGCAGTTTTCTTGCCTGAAGAATTCCATGGACAGAGGAGCCTGGCAGGCTATAGTCCACGAGGTCACAAAGAGTCTGACACGACTGAGTGACTTTGATTTTCCCAGCTGAGACTAAATGTAAGGTCTTCCCAACCATCTGGGGGCTCATTTTCTGTCTTGGCCACACTTGCCTGGGTATCTCAGCCTTCAGTGTGTATTCCAGGGGAACATGCATCTCTTGGAGTTCTGGAGAGAGAAGGGTGTTGTTGCAGAGTCACAGGCTGCCCTGTAGTTACTGTGATGACGTCATGTGTTTAAGCTTCTAATTTGCCCTAAGAAAGCTGAGAGTCACCTTCTGTCTGTAAAGGTAGTCTAAGGAAAGAAGTTTGTTTTTGTTCTCCATTAGGCTATTCCACAGATATCCAGTTCCATATCACTGGTTTGTCAGGTGGTGTATTTCAGATTCTTGAAATTCAGACAGTTTTCCCTGAATGAACTGTAGAGAATGGCAAGCTGTGAACTCAGTACTAGATTTAGGTCAGCCCTGTGTCACCTTTAACATGTTCTTGGGCAACTTCTTTTTCAGTACCTGGAAGACTTCCCTGGTGGCTCAGACAGTAAAGCGTCTGTCTACAATGTGGGTAGACCCAGGTTCGATCCCTGGGTTGGGAAGATCTGCGGGAGAAGGAAATGGCAATCCACTCCAGGACTATTGCCTGGAAAATCCCATGGACAGAGGAGCCTGGTAGGCCACAGTCCATGGGATTGCAGAGTCAGACACGACTGAGTGACTTCACTCACTCACTTAGGGCAACTTCTTTTTCAGTACCAGGTGACATTATTACCAAGAGCCAGTTGCTGAGAGGCTTGCATTTCTGGTTGAACTGAGCCATGCATACGGGTCTGAAAGGAAGGGTGGATGTCCTCATGATGAGATAAGTCCCTGTTTACTTCCCTGTATGGTAAAGAAAAGAAGAAGCCCTTTTCCACAGCCAGAGGATTTCAAGTCTGCTAAAATCAACAGCATGACAAAGCCTTGCCTCTGCCATTGGCACAAGGCAACAGGCACACCAACATGACAGGGAAGCCCAGCTGTGTCTCTGTACCCAGGCCTAAGGCTGTGGCCTCCCTTCTCCGCCTTGGTCTCTCTCTCTCTCCTTTCCTTTTTACCCCACTCATGTGGCACTTTGATGAGGCTTTTGCATCTTGGATTCCTCGTGTGCAGAGCCACTGCCATCTCACCCTGCTCCCTGCTTTGTTGCAGCGTGTGGAATTTAAAATCAATAACAACAGGAGAATGGGACGAACATGTTAGAATTTTAGACACATTGTTTCCTGAGCCACTAACTGTTGCAGGCTTTGATGTATGTATTGGGGTTATTTCCCAAAAATCCTTTTGTAGTTTTTTCTTTTAAAATGCTGACTGTCTTTATCCATGATGTAAAATTTGTAGACCTTCCTTCAAAAGCCATTTGTACTAGCAGGGTCATATAAAGTATATAGATTCTTTTTTTAAGGAAATATTTATTTGTTTATTTGGCTGCTCTGGGTCTTAGCTGTAGCACTCAGGATCTTCAGTCTTTATTGGAGTATGGAATCTTCAGCTGTGGCACTTGAACTCTTAGTTGTGGCTTGTGGGATCTAGTTCCCTGACCAGGGATTGAACCTGGGCCCTCTGAATTGGGAGCTCGATGTCTTAGCCACTGGACCACCAGTGAAGTCCCTACAACATGGATTCTACAGAAAATGGGGAGACTGGGGAGACATCTCTCTTCACTTTCCATTGCTTCTTTTACCATCTTAGCAGCTCCTTAGTGGCCTTCTTTATTTTCTACATTTAACTATTTCCATAACTGAAATGACCTCTGTGTCTAGATATTTTTAAGAGCTATCTCTAGGTCCTTATCTTCCCATTCTGATTTAAGAAACAAAGGTCAATTTCTCCTTTTTAATTATAAAGTTTCCTTCATAATTAGGACTAGAGGAAAGAGTAATAGCATAAATAATGGCAACAACACACACACAGTTGTTGAATTGCTTACTCTGTGCAGGAAATATTGCTCAAGATTTACATCTGTTATCTCACTTAATCCTCACAATAGTCCTAGAAGATAATATCATCCTCATTTTACAGCTGGGACTTAGCACTGGAGGTCAGACCCCTAGTAGTGGTGGAAGGGAGACAGAGCCCAGGTTTGCCTGGCTCCAGAACTTATCCTCCAACCATGACTTGATACCATCTGCTAAAAGTAGCCTGAGGGCTTTGACAAAAGTAAATAAGGTTACATTCCAGCTACAGGGACTTTTTTTTTTTTTTTTTTTACCCATACCTCTCTGAATGAATATATTATCAAATTCCCAAATTGTATTTTTAGGGGAAGTTTCAAATTTTTCTTCCAAATGATCTTGGAGAGAGCAGTATACTCTCTCTGCCTAGAATGATTTAGATACAATTCCCAATCCCTGATGGTCAGGAGCTCAGTACTTAATAGTTTTCAACTTGTGGATTTTCATAGGTAAGAATAGAGCTGTGTGTGTGTGTGTGTGTGTGTGTAGTCGGTTGTTTTAGTCCTGTCCGACTCTTTGCAACCCTATGGACTATAGCCTGCCAGGCTCCTCCATCAATAGGATTCTCCAGGCAAGAATACTGGAGTGCATTGCTATTTTCTCCTCCGAGGAATCTTCCTAACCCAGGGATCGAACCTGAATCTCCCGTGTCTCCGCTATTGCAGGTGGATTCTTAACTCCTGAGCCACCTGGGAAGCCCAAGAATAGAGCTACACTCTAGAGCAAAATTTAGTCTGTTCACTGATGGTGCACAAGAACTTTGTTTGGTCTTGGCCATTCTGTTTTTCATTAGTTTGTTGTATACTTTTTGTGTTCATGTATATTTTACCAAGATTATCAGCCTCATCATAGTCTATAAGTGATGGGCACAGTGATTGTTGAAAGTGCTGTTGAAAGAAGTGTTTGATTATTGTTTAATGGACGTGTTACTCTAGACTTAAAATAAAGGACCTGCTATCTGTATCTCAGTTTCTATTGTTTTCCAAATTTCTCTATTCATTTTCCTATTGGTCTGTATAAAGATCAACAAGAAGAGAGAATAAAAGCACTCATAATCTACTTCTAAAGTGTTACTAGGAGACAAAGAATACGATAAATCAGACATGTGTAAGTGGGGAAATAAACATCCAAAACCAGCAGAGCCAACTTCTCAGTCCCCTCCTCCATTCACTCTCCAATGTGCCTTTGTTAAGATGTGCACTTTAGCAACAGAAGAGGCATTCTTGAGTTAAGTAATTAACAAGCTACGCAAATGATGACCATCCAGATTATTTAAGAACGACTAGAAAATGACAAGTAACATGCATGAAAGTTGACTATAAGAAGGAAACAGAAATCGAGAATAAAACCTTTTCAGGGGAAGAAATAAAATGCTCCTTCTAAAAACAATCACAACTCAAATGAAAACTGTAACACTACTTCCAACACAAACTGACTATTATTGAACAAGCATTTGAAGAAATAGGAAAAAACCCCTCAAATCAGGAAATTGAAAATCTCAGAATAGAAACAAAAGAAGTGGAAGATATAAAACTAGAGATTGTGACATGCAAGAGAGAAATTGAAGAAAAAGACAAAATTATCTCAGAACTGAAGACAGAGTTACAAGAGGACAATTCAGATTCTACTGAAAATATTGAGAAGAGAAAAATCAGTCAAGACAATGAAAATAAGCTAAAGAGCTAAAAGGGATCAGAGACAAAGTGATATACAGAAGACAGGCAAAGAGCATCCAACACACAAATATTTGAAGAAAAAGCAGATCAGTGGAATAAAACGAGCTTTAAAAATTGCAATCCAAGAATACTTTCCAGGAAAAAAAAAAGATGAGAATCTGTATACTGAAAAATTTTACATGTATTGGGGAAAGTTTACTGAGAATGCTTGAAGTCTAGACATATCTTAAAATATGGAGAGGTTGCAAATGATAAGGAGATGATAATACGGAGGAGGAAGAGAAGGAGGAGGAGGAGGAAGAGAAGGAGGAGTAGAGAGGGGAGGAAATTGATGAAAACAGCTCTCTGGCCGCCAGTGTTAATTGCAGCACTATTTACCATAGCTAGGACGTGGAGGCAACCTAGATGTTCATCAACAGATGAATGAATAAGGAAATTGTGGTACATACACAAAATGGACTATTACTCAGCTATAAAAAGAAATGCATTTGAGTCAGTTCTAATGAGGTGGATGAAGCTAGAGCCTATTATACAGAGTGAAGTAAGTCAGAAAGAGAAAGACAAGTATTATACATTAACACATAAATATGGAATCTAGAAAGATAATAAGGATGATCCGATGTGCAGGGTGGCAAAGGAGACACAGACATAAGGAGCAGACCTTTGGATACAGCGGGGGAAAGAGAGGGTGGGATGATTTGAGAGGGTAGTGTTGAAATATAAACATTGCCATATGTAAAACAGACAGCTAGTGGGAGTGTGACGTATGATGCAGGGAACCCAAAACTGGTGCTTTGTGAGAACTTAGAGGTATGGAGTGTGGAGGGTGGTGGTGGTGGGGTTCAAAATGGAGGAGACACATGTATACCTATGGCCGATTCATGTTGATATATGGCAAAAACCATCACAATATTTTAATTATTCTCCATTTAAAATAAAACAAAAACTTTCCCCTGATCCAACAAAGCAAAACACCAGGGCTTCCCTGGTGACTCAGTAATAAAGAAGCGGCCTGCCGATATAGGAGACACAGATTTCATCCCTGATCCAGCAAGATCTGACATTCCTCAGAGCAACTAAGCCTGCGCGTCACAACTATTGAACCTGTGCCCTAGAGCCCAGGAACTGTGACTACTGAGCTCTCGCACCGATTGCCTGTGCTCTGCAACAAGAGCGGCCACAGTAGTGGCCTGAACACTGTGGCTGGAGCAAAGACTGATCAGCAGTGAAGACCCCGCACAGCCACAGTAAATAAATGAAAATAAAAAACAGGCACACCGGGTCACTTAACAAAGGGAGAAAGTTAGGTTGGTATCAGGATTGTGAGCTGCTGAGGCAGAACATGACACCAGTGAGACAGTATTGTCAAGAAACTTAGGGAAAATGTGAGCCAGGGATTTTATTTCCAGTTAATCTGTCCTTAAAGGATCAACATGACATTTTAATCATATGAAAACTCAGGGAGTATTGTACTAGCAAATTCTTCCTGAAGAAGGTACTAGAGGATTGGTATCAACCAACTAAGAGATAAGTAGAGAAATTTAACAAAACACCCGGTGATTTAACAAAACAAGTGGCAAAGCTACTTGAAAAAGGACCTCGGATTTCTGAGATTAACTGGATGTAATCATCCATAAGATCCTTGCTAAGAAAGTTTAAAAAATTCACGGAGCCAAGTTGCCGTGTTTTCACCAAGTCCAGAATCTCTGAGGAGAGTTTCCCACAAGGCTTTGGAGGTCCTGGATTCCAACTGTGAAAAGCGGGGAAAGAGAGAGCTTGGAGGTGATTAATGGAGCTTTGGGAAGACCAGAAGCACTATGGTGGGAAGAGATGAAAAGAGTGTTCTAGGAAAAGAAGCAGGAAATTTGAACTTGGTAAATTGTTCTGAGAGAAGGCACCAAGGACATCTGAGAGTGTAGTTCTTGACAAAAATATTTTATGGTATTAAGGAGACAATGCTCTTTAGTTGTAATTTGTGTGTATCACAGAGCAAATCTATGGACGCTACTGCCTTGCTTTGTTGTCTAGACTTGGGAAGATCCTGATCTAGAAATGGTGGCAAATATATGACACACGTGCTTTCACTGTGTTCCTCCCAAGTTATAAGCATTAGTGATTGCCCTTGGCCGTGGTTCTCTTTCTCGCTGAATCCTAGTGAAGCCTCGGAAGGCTGCTCTCCATAGCACGCCAGGCAACCATCACCATCCTATCGGCGTCTGTTAGAAGTGGAGATCCACTTGCTGCCCTGCTGGTCGGGTCTGTAGTTTCCTGAGTTAGCATCTTCATCTCGTCTGTGGACACTAATGGGATTAAAGACACTCCCTCAGCCAGCATCTGTTAGTCACTTTGTAAATGTCAAGCACTACTTTAGGTGCTGGACATAACCCAAATGAGAGGTTCCCAGAGCCCAGAAGGAATGAATGACTCCGTAGAGCTTGCTTGGTGCATATGTTGCTCTTAAGTTATAGCCAGCATTGAAATGATGACAGAATACTTTGTAGAAAAATCATGGAGTCAGACGGATCTCAAGTTTGGGGCATGGCAAAATATTATGCACAACTTATTAAAGCGGAAGCCCTTGTTCTCATTCTATTGTACGTTTTTACTCAAAGTGTGGTCCAAGGACTAGCATGACATCATCTGGCGGCTTAAAAATGCAGAATGCAGAATCCCAAGCCTTACACCAAACCTACTGAGGCAGAAGTTGCATTTTATTAAGATACCAAGGTGAGTTAAATGATTCAAGGTGATTCAGACATTAAAGTTTGAGAAGCACTGTGAAGTGTGTTTAAATAGAGCCAAGATTTATCATTTGCTACCATCAATGACAAATTAAAAAAAAAAAATCTTGTAACCAACCATAGGCATGTACTCCAAATATCAGCTTCTTTCTTTGCTATAGTTTTCTTATTTGTCCAATGGAGATAACATTATAAAATCTCATTGCTGTTAGGATCTCTTCTGTAGGTGGTGAAGATTTACTGAGGTGTAATACATGTGTGAATTCAATATACTGCCTGGCTTAGTAGAAGTTTGTGAATGACATATTAGTTTAATGGGAAATTGGAGATTTAAAAATAGCCTTTCAGTACCCTAATATTTCGCTCAGTGCAGGAACTTCAGAACCCAGTTCTTGGCCCCTTGTTTGATATTTTTAAGTAAATAGCCAACAGTATGGTACCAAAAGCACTCCTGCAGGGCTGGGAGGTACCCACACTTGCATGCAGACTCCCAATCACACACACACATACACACACACCCCCCACACGTGTGCCAGGGGAGACCATCCCTGGCTCCTGAACTTGAGTGGGGAGCTCTGTCTTGCCCTTTATGGAGGTCTCCCAGGTCCCACTGCTGCCTGGCCACCCCTACTTGCTCCTGGGAGCTAGAGAACCAGGCAGGAGTTTTCCCGGCACTGCTGGTGAGAAGCAGTGTTTCCTGGGCCTCGTGTGAGCATGCCTGGGTGGAGGACAGCCCAGAGCTTTGGTGCTTCCTGGGGGATTCCAATGAAAAGAGGAAATGTGGGGGCAAAGGGCTGATTTATTCAGCTGTGAATGCCCGAGTCTGTGGGTTTGATGGTAAGCTTTGAACGTGTATGAACTCAATAGGCGGCTCCCTTCCAGGCCTCTGCAACATCAGCCTTCTCTGGAGTGTCTCTGAGAGAGTGAAAGCTTGTTATGTTAAAATGCTGTGCCCTGCACCCACCTGGCGGCCAATCTGTCCAACGCCTGGTGGCCCTCAGGCCCACTTGGCGGCGGGGCTGTGGCCTTCCTGCTTTTCAGAAGGCAGAATCTTCCGAAGAGGTGGATGGCTTCCATAGGCACCTGTGTGGTGAAGCAGCCGCGAGGGACTGTTCCGTCTCCCTCCTCGGCTCGATGCATGGCATTTAGTCGTCTGTGGGGAGGCAACTGCTGTACTCAGTTTTGCAGAGCTGAGGCGTGCAAGGAAAATAAGTATACATAGGAATTCAGTAAATTAGATCATTACTGTCTTATTTTAAGGTTCTATTTTGAAGGCCATGTTTATTAGAGGTTGATGTCCTTTGCCATTCAAAGCAAAAGTTTGTTATCAGTTAAATCAGATTTGCTTTTTAATTCCCATTAAGTCGGGGATAGAAAGGAAGAGTCCACAGAGCATTGAAAGACTTAGTATTGTAATGCTGGAGGACAGTATAAAGATCCTGCGGTGTCCCTGTGTGAGCTGGGAGCTGTGTGTGCAATGTTAAGACATGTAAATGACATACAGGGCTTGTCATTTGGTTTCTCAGCAGGTTTCTGAGTAGTTAAGAAAATGCCAATTGCCTTCCCCAAACACCACCACCACCACAAGTTGCCCACACATAGTATATAACTTATGTTTTGATGGGCAGATTGTGAACAGATAAGAAAGTTAAGCATGTAAGTGCTACCTTCTTATCTTGGTTCCATCATTTATCCACTGTGGCTCTCTGGGCACTTTAGTCTTAAGCATATTGAGCCTCATCTTTTTCCATCCTTTTCATTCCTGTAAGACAGGAATGAGTTGTTACCTGCATCACAAGCTTATAAAGGATATTGCATATGACACAGCTTGGCACAGTGCCTGGGACATAATTGATGCTCAATAAATACTGTAATTGTTAATATGGGAACTATACGACTTGTTATTTGGGAGAACATTGTAATGAATTCCTTTATAAATTTATAACGTTACCAATCAGTTCTGAATTATATTTGTTTTATAAATTAGAGTTTGATATAGTGAGTTTTCTTCAAGAATATCTGTCTTCTTTGTGTAATGCGTGATACTTGATTTTTCCTTGTACTTTCTTACTTTTGGTAAAAAAATCTGAACAGAAAATGAAAGTCGCTCAGTCCTCGTGACCCCATTGACTATATGGTCTGTGGAATTATCCAGGCCAGAATACTGGAGTGGGTAGCCTTTCCCTTCCCCAGGGGAATCTTCCCAACCCAAGGATTGAACCCAGGTCTCCCGCACTGCAGGAGGATGGCGATGATGGTCGTAAATGTATCTACGACTCACAGAGCAGCTGAATTCCTTGGGAATGAAGATTGTGATGCCTTAAGCAGCACTATGCCTGGATGCTTAGCTTCCTCCCTGCTGCCCTCTGTCCTTCCCAACTTTCTTCTTCCTCCCGTGCCATCACCCCGGTGGTGTATCCTTTGCCAACACCAGGACTTGAACAAAGACAACTGTGACCTACAGATTGGATCTCCTACCACATGCCTCTGGAGTCAATCCTTGGACTAAGACTGGCGGATGTAGGTGTGTCCCCTCCCTTCTTTATGGACAGATGGCACATTCCTATTTCTCTGACAGCAAGTCTGCTCTCCTGCTACTGATTTCAATTCCTGGAGGCCATCTGGATGGAGGTTTCACGATGAGGAATGTGCTTCTCCAGCACCCAGGAGCCTGGAGTGCGTAATGGTGCCAGCGATCACGTGGCTGTGGTGAAGCCTATGTCCCTGGCTTCGGGAAACTTGCCCTGGTGAGCTGTGATGCTGAAACTGGGGCCCAGGGGCCCGTGAAGGAGTGAAGTGAAGTCACTCAGTCATGTCTGACTCGTTGCGACCCTGTGGACTGTAGCCTACCAGGCTCCTCCGTCCATGGGATTTTCCAAGCAAGAGTACTGGAGTAGGTTGCCATTTCCTTCTCCAGGGGATCTTCCCGACCAGAGATCGAACCCAGGTCTCCCGCATTGCAGGCAGATGCTTTACCGTCTGAGCCACAAGGGGCCCATGAACATCATGGCAAAAACCAGGATGGGACTCCCAGTTTTACAGCTTTCAATTTTTTTGGAAACAAACACATTTCCCCTGCTTCTTTGCTGCTGGAGTCTTTTGCTGGCTGTCTTTCGAACAGGGTGCTTTTTTTTTTTGGCTTATTTGAGGGAAATCTGCAATTTTCTGTACAAATAGGAAAATCGTTACTTACAAGTTGCAAAACACCAGTCTTTTAAAATGTTCATCAGTCATAGAGGACAGAACTTCCTAAACTCTCTGTGGTCAAGGATCAGTTTCAATAATTTCCAGGATGCTGTATATTGATAGATTTCTAAAATATAGTACAAATGAATTACTACAAAAATTAAGTAAGAAGCCTAAATTCATAGAAAATATAAACCCTCATTTTTACGAATGGAAACAAGATATATCTTGTATTCAAATTGCTACAGAAGATTCTAAATGCTTCCTTTTAATGGCTGTACTTTTCTCTGGGAATCAGTAGGGTGTCTGCAGTCATAACTTTGAGTAGCCCTTAATGAGAGATACGGCTTCTTATCTTGGTGTTTTTTTTTTTTTTTCCACATATGCTAAAAGTTTTATTTTCTGCCTCACTTCCCCCACGCCCTACCAATCCACTGATTTTGCTTCCCTAATCTTAGAATGGCCTGTGTGACCTGGAAGCCTATGGCGCTTAGTGGAAGACGGAAGTGGGGAGGGAGGAAATGCCGCTGCTTCCTGCGGCAGTCGGCTCATTCCCCCTAAGAATGAATTCCTGTTCTTCTTGCGTCTATGCAGATATTTAGCTGAAATCCCACGGAAAATAATGATACTGCATATAGCAAAAAAGGGAGCTATTGCTCTGAGGCCGAGAAAAAAGGTCATCTAATTCATTTTCCAGAAGAGCAACATTTCAGGGCTATCCTGGGATATGAATTCTGTTTTTGCATTGACTTCTATCAAAAACTTATCAGAGGAAACGTCCCTGGCAGTCCAGTGTTTAAAAACTTTGCCTTCCAGTGTAGGGGGTTGTGGATTTGATCCCTGGTTGGGGAGGTAGGATCCCACATGCTTCAGGGCCAAACCAAGAAATGTACAACAGAATTAATACTGTGACAAATTCAATGAAGACTTTAAAAATGGCCCACATTAAAAAATATATATATAATATCAGAAATGCCATAATAGGTGAGTGGGACCAATTTTGGATCCATGCATTAGGATTATGGTGAGTAAGATGATCTTCTGAACTTTTTGTGTTTTCCATCCAAAAGTTATCTTTCATGACAGTGTACTTTTCTTTGTCACATCAAGAGTTCCTTCCTGTGAAAGTCACCATCCTCTGTGAAACTTAGGAATTTTTCTGAGGCCTGGTGTCTTCTTGAGTCCACTTTTGCAGTGTTCATTACCACCTTTGCTTTGTTTTTCTTTTCTTGGGGGGAGGGGGGTGAAGGTAACCAGGTCATGGTAACCAGGAGAGTGGAGTTGCAACATCACCGTATTACTATGTGCTGTAATGTCGAAATTCCTGAAAACTGTATTTTGGGGTTGGTAGAATTAATGTTCTATGTCATAAAATTCTGGAATTTAAAATCTGAATTATTCCAAGTGTGTTCAGAATAATGTGCATAAATGCACCTATAACACACACGTGTGCATAAGATTGTGCTGTGCGTGCTCAGTTGTGTCAGCCATGTCCAGCTCTGTGTGACCTGATGGACTGCAGCCTGCCAGGCTCTCTGTCCATTGGATTCTCCAGGCAAGAATACCAAAGTGGGCTGCCATGCCCTCCTCCAAGGGAACTTCCTGACCCAGGGATTGAACCGGCATCTCCTGCATTGCAGGCAGAGTCTTTACCGCTGAGCCACCAGGGAAGCCTGTGCTTAGGGTTACTGTGGAGAAACACCATTCTGCTTATGCTCCTGTGTTTCTATTTAGTCTTTTCCCTTCTAGGGGAAGCTCTCAGCAAAGGGGCTCACAGTATATTAATGCTTCTACCAAGAGCTTCATTAGGGCTGGAGGTGAGTGAGCGGCCAGCAGGGAAGAGGAGCAGCAGGGCAGTTTGGCTGAGACTGTGGATGCAGGAGTGTGCTCAAAGGAGCCAGGAGAAGGGGATGCCGTGGGAGGGTGCCAGACAGTCCCGGGGAGCTGCTGGGGGAGGGTGGAGGATGTGGCCTAGTGGCGTAGGGAGGGCGGAGGCGGGTCGGAGCTTTGTGGGAAAGAGCCCCAGGGAACTCAGAGAACCCAGAGAAGAGGGCTTTGCCCAAATGGAGCTGGAGGACTCTGTCCCGGCCTTGGGGACCTGCCCCAATTTACCTCCCCTGAACCCCGGATCTTCACTGCTTCCTGTTCTTGGGTCCCTCAGGGCATTCAGAATATCCCCAAATCTTACTAAGCGGCCCTTCCTGGTCTCAGAACTTTCCTGTTGGAGGAATAATAATCAGGAGCAAGGAATGTCTTCCCTTGACCCCAATTAGTGTCAGTATTTCCTGAGTGGCTCCAAAGCATTTAGGGGGATGTCTTTGCCACCGAGAGAAGCAAGGAGCCGGAGGTGAAAAGATGATGGTAGCCAGAGCTGGGAAAGGGCAGCTGGGGATGAAGACAAAGCCTGAGAACGCCCAGGCGGAGGGGAGGCGGTTGGCAGGCAGGTTTGAGATGCTCGTTTGGCCAAAGGGAGCCAGAAGACCAGCTGTTGTGTTATCCAGAATCCCAGGCCCCTGGGGTGGGAGCCAGGGCTCCCAGGTCCCTCGAGGTCACTGCTGGCCCTCATGTTCATTTTTCCCTACCTTGCAGGGTGAGGGCCTCTGGAGATGGTAACCCACCTGTGTCCTCCTGTTTGGTGCAGGGGACTGCCACAGGGCTGTGGGGTCAGCGGCCGTGGCAGACTCTGGGGCCCAGGGCAGGTGCTCCCAGCAGCAGGGGCAACAGGAGTCAAGTCTGATCAGTGTTTGCTTTGGGGGTTGGCCCTAGTGGCTCCCCTTAGCCCATGGCATGAGCGCTGGCAATACGTTTCAAATGGCCTTCAGGGCTCATTCCTGACCTGGCAGCCTCATCTCTGGCCACTGGAGATACAGGGGCTTAATTGTTCTTCCTTGGATTTCCTAGGTTTTCCAGAACCTCTGTGCTTTTCAGCTTGCCTTTCCCTCTGCCTGTAATCTCTTTCCTTGCTAGGGAATCAAAAGAGAGAAAAATGCCTGTGAGAGTTAAAATAGCATCATGATGTTCATGGTTATTTTTAAATAATGCAAACTATAGATAAGAATAGAGAATCCCATGTTGAATGTCTATCACCAACTTTATCCGATCTCAGCTTGCGGCCACATTTGGTTCAGTTCATTTGAGTTGAGTCGCTCAGTTGTGTCCGACTCTTTGTGACCCCATGAATCGCAGCACGCCAGGCCTCCCTGTTCATCAACAACTCCCAGAGTTTACTCAAACTCACGAACATCGAGTCAGTGATGCCATCCAACCATCTCATCCACTGTCGTCCCCTTCTCCTCCCGCCTTCAATCTTTCCTAGCATCAGGGTCTTTTCAAATGAGTCAGTTCTTCACATCAGGTGGCCAAAGTATTGGAGTTTCAGGTCCAACATCAGTTCTTTCAATGAATTTTCAAGACTGATTTCCTATAGGATGGACTGGTTGGATCTCCTTGCAGTCCAAGGGACTCTCAAGAGTCTTCTCTGGCACCACAGTTCAAAAGCATCAATTCTTCGGCGCTCAGCTTTCTTCACAGTCCAACTCTCACATCCATACATGACCACTGGAAAAACCATAACCTTGGCTAGATGGACCTTTGTTGACAAAATAATGTCTCTGGTTTTTAATATTCTATCTAGGTTTGTCATAGCTTTTCTTCCAAGGAGCAAGCGTCTTTTAATTTCATGGCTGTAGTCACCATCTGCAGTGATTTTGGAGCCCCCCAAAATAAAGTCTGACACTGTTTCCACTGTTTCCCCATCTATTTGTCGTGAAGTGATGGAACCGGATGCCATGATTTTAGTTTTCTGAATGTTGAGCTTGAAGCCAACTTTTTCACTCTCCTCTTTGACTTTCATCAAGAGGCTCTTTAGTTCCTCTTCACTTTCTGCCATAAGGGTAGTGTCATCTGCATATCTGAGGTGATTGATATTTCTCCCAGCAATCTCGTTTCCAGCTTGTACTTCTTCCAGCCCAGCGTTTCTCATGATGTACTCTGCATATAAGTTAAAGAAGCGGGGTGACAATATACAGCCTTGACATACTCCTTTTACTATTTGGAACCAGTCTGTTGTTCCATGGCCAGTTCTAACTGTTGCTTCTTGACCTACATGCAGATTTCTCAAGAGGCAGGTCAGGTGGTCTGGTATTCCCATCTCTTGAAGAATTTTCCACAGTTTAGTGTGATCCACACAGTCAAAGGCTTTGGCATAGTCAATAAAGCAGAAGTAGATGTTTTTCTGGAACTCTCTTGCTCTTTCAGTGATCCGGCGGATATTGGCAATTTGATTTCTGGTTCCTCTGCCTTTTCTAAAACCAGCTCGAATATCTGGAAGTTCACAGTTTATGTATTGTTGAACTCCCTGGTGGCTCAGATGGTAAAGCATCTGTCTACAATGCTGCTGGAGACCTGGGTTCGAGCCCTGGGTTGGGAAGATCCCCTGGAGAAGGAAATGGCAATCCACTCCAGTACTGTTGCCTGGAAAATCCCATGGACAGAGGAGCCTGGTAGGCTACAGTCTATGGGGTCGCAAAGAGAATTTTAAGCATGACTTTACTAGCGTGTGAGATGAGTGCATTGCCTTTCTTTGGGATTGGAAAGAAAACTGACCTTTTCCAGTCCTGTGGCCACTGCTGCGTTTTCCCAATTTGCTGACATTGAGTGCAGTACTTTCATAGCGTCTATCTTTTAGGATTTGAAATAGCTCAACTGGAATTCCATCACCTCTACTAGCTTTGTTCGTAGTGATGCTTTCTAAGGCCCACTTGACTTCACATTCCAGGATGTCTGGCTCTAGGTGAGTGATCACACCATCAGGATTATCTGGGTTGTGAAGAGCTTTTTTGTACAGTTCTTGTGTGTATTCTTGCCACCTTTTCTTGATATCTTCTGCTTCCGTTAGGTCCATACCATTTCTGTCCTTTATCGAGCCCATCTTTGCCTGAAATGTTCCCTTGGTATCTCTAATTGTCTTAAAGAGTTCCTTAGTCTTTCCCACTCTATTGTTTTTCTCAGTTTCTTTGCACTGATTACTGAGGAAGGCTTTCTTATCTCTCCTTGCTATTCTTTGGAACTGCATTCAAATGAGTGTATCTTTCCTTTTCTCCTTTGCTTTTTGTTTCTCTTCTTTTCACAGCTATTTGTAAAGCCTCCTCAGACAGCCATTTTGCTTTTTTGCCTTTATTTTTTTACCTTGGGGATGGTGGTCTTGATCCCTCTCTCCTGTACAATGTCACAAACCTCCATCCAAGTTCATCCAGCACTCCGTTTATCAGATCTAGTCCCTTAAGTCTATAGAGCTGAGATGATAAAGACGGAGCTAAGGCTGTTTGTGTTTTTTCCTACTCCTGATTGTCTTCTTTAGAAGTGGTAGCTTTGCAAGTAACTTGTGATTACCCTTCCCGTGTTTCATGTTCATATTCTAGATACACATTTATATAACAAGTATTAAGACACAGAGTACCTTGACCTATGAAAAGTTGCATATTAAATGGTATCATGTTGTGTGTGGCATTCTACATTTGCTTTCTCATTCAATATTGTTATTTTTGATATGTGTATGGTATTAGCTGCTGTACAATATTCTGTTGTGTAATCTGGGATATTCACAAGTCTCTGATTTAGGGTTTTTGCCCTCTGTTGCCTCCATTGCTGCTGTGTGCCTTCTTGTATGTGTCTTTTTTGGCACCTATGTGGAAGTTTCTGTTTCTGTACTGAGAAGAGAGAGACAGACAGAGAGAAAGATAGGGAAAGAGAAGCGAGGAGAGACAAGGAAGAAGAGAGAGAGAAAGAGAAAGGAGGGAGGAATTTTCAGGTCATAGGTTATACATGTCTTCAGTTTTACTCATTATTGCCAAATTACTCTCCAAAGTGATTGCGCCCGTGACACTCCCATCCTGTTCTCCCTTGCCAATGCTTTTTTTTAAAAGTAAAACTTTAAATTCTTGCCAATCATATGAGTGAGAAGTGATATGTCATTGTTATTTTAATTAGCCTTTCCCTAATTCCTGGTAAGATTATCATCATGGCGAATACTTATTAGCTCTTTGGAATTTCCCTTTCTAAAAACTGCCTGTTATCTCCTTTGCCTGTTTTTTTTTTTTTTTTTTCCCCCAACCTGATGCTTGTTTTGTCCTTGTTGATTTAGGAGTTTATATATATTCTAAATACTAGTCTTTTGTTGTCCATGGCATGTTTTTACTTCCAGTCTGTGGTCTGTTCACCATGTTCCATCTTCTCTTCTACAGAAGTTTTAAACTTCAGCATAGTCACATTTACCCATATTCTTCTGTATTGTTTTTGCTTTTGAATGTCTTATCTAAGAAAATTCTTCCTTAAAAATTTTTCTATATTTTCTCCTAAAAGCCTATTTGTTTCATTTGTCTGTGAAAGATAATCCAAGATATTTCCATATTGTTTTTCACAGTGGCTGCACCAATTTACATTCCCACCAGCAGTGCACAAGAGTTCACTTTTTTCCACATCCTTGTGCACATTTATTATTTGTATGCTTTTTGATGATGGCTGTGCTGATAGGTGTGAGGTGATACCTCATTGTGGTTTTGATAACATAATTCTCTGATGCTTAATAATGTTGAGTACATTTTCATGTATCTGTCCGCTATCTGTATGTCTTCTTTGGAAAAAATGTCTATTCAGCTCTTCTGGATGTTTTTTAATTGCATTATTCGTTAAAAGGAAGTTCCACCTAATCCAGGTCACCTGATGCCACCTGAGTCAAGGCTCTGCTCTTTGGAATCATTGATTCTTCTGGGCTGCTGATTCCGTTATGTCCTCATTACCCTCATCTTCAGTAGCATCAACAGCAGGACTGCTATTTAGCTGGTAGGCATACATATGACCACACTGGTTGTTAAAATACTGAAACGCCATCACACAGTATCTGAGTCCAAGTCCACCCCACCACCCAAGCTACTCCTCTAGGATGTCTAGGACCTCCTTACAATCAGCAACTAAAGGGTTAACACCTGATACAGCAGGCAGTCTCTAGGACCCTGCCGTGACTCTGGCTGGTTTATATCCTAGGAGGAAGACAGGCAGACAGACACAATCTCACCTCCCCACACATGCTCACATAGAGTCACTGAGAAATCTATTTTGATTGACAGATGTCCATGCCACAATAGTTGTTAAATATCGTGACTATCAAAATATCAGGAAACAAAACGTAGGCCTTTTCTGTGGTTAGAAGACAAAAGAATTCTGCTGTATGCAGAGCTAAGTGCCGGGTTTTTTAGAGACACTGTAATAATAGATGGTGCATGAAAAGCTTGCAAGTCGGGGCGGGACACACACACACGCAACAACACACACACACAACTTAAAGAAGCAGTGCATCACCATATGACACTGACACCAAAGTGCTGAGGAGTCTGAGAGTAAGACAGAGCCAGGCTGCTCTAGGGTGTAAACGATTGTCTTTCTGTGATCCTTACAGTGCCTGCCACTGTGGCTACCTAGCATTTTGGTGTGACGTGCATGCTCCGTTGTGTCCGACTCTTGGTATCCCCGTGGACGATAGCCCGCCAGGCTCCTCTGTCCTTGGGAATCTCCAAGCAAGAATGCTGGAGTGGGTTGCCATTTCCTACTCCAGGGGATCTTCCTGACTCAGGGCTCAAACCCACATCGCTTGTATCTCTTGCACCACCTGGGAAGCCCCAGGATTTTAGTAATTATTTTAAAAGGTAATTGATTGGAGGAATATCAAGTCAGTGAATTTTTAAGGCAGAGTGGGTTGATGGGAAGACAAGAGAGGCAAACGCTGTAAATGAGAAGGGCCTGGGCAGGGAATGCTGCTGTGGGCCATCACAGTGGTGAGCTTGAGTCATGGTCAGTGGGCCTGGGGGAGGCAGAGGGGGTTGGCAGAACTCTGAAAGCTGGACATGGAATTTTGCATTTAATATGAAAAACAGTAAGAATTTCATGATGAAGAAATACTAGCCACGGCTTAAATTAGCAGGTGGGCTCCTTGCTCCAGCACAGTTACAACTCACCTTTTTGGAGGCGTGAGGAAGCAGAAGGAGGAGCCCCCGCCTCAGCAACATGCGTTCACAGCCCGCAGAGAGCTTTGCCCCCTTTTCTTTTGCTCTGTGTACTTTTCTGACCCCCCTGCACCGAGATGTCACGGCAGATGTCCGCAGCTCAGCAGAGCCCACATTAGCCCTGGTTCCAGTGCTCGGTCTCACTGCGGGGCCAGAAGATAAGGCAAAGCGTCTTCTAATAGTCACACCACCAGCGGTGCACACACTGCCGTGAACATTCAAATGGCTTCATTATCCTCTTAACATCCTGGGTGAGTCTGAGGCTTACAGCTAAGATACATTGCTTTTCTGGTCCCTGGGATAAACATGCTGATAGTATACTTTTATACCCCAAATACCTGAGTGCCTTGATGAAGATGGTGAGACCTACTTAGGACCATCAGTAATATGACTCGGAGCGCTGGCTGGCATGGTAGTGGAAGGAGCCTCTGCAGGAGCTGCCTTCAGAGATCTGAGAGCCAGTGTTCATCACTACCTTCTGCCCATCTGCAGGAGGGAAGAAGGATCTCTTACGTTACTCAGATTGCTCCAGATTCTCACTGTGTTTCCATGACTGTTTTAGAGTAGCTTTTACATATGAAGATGCATGTTATTTGGCCAAAGACTAAAAACTAAGGTTACTTCCTGAACTCGGGAATAATACTTAACCCAAATCACTCATGTTTAATGATTGCCAAGGAAGTAGACTTGCTTTTGAATGCTCCACCATCGTGAAAGTTGTAAGTGCCAAGAACTAAATTCTGCTGCTGCTGCTGCTGCTAAGTCGCTTCAGTCGTGTCTGACTCTGTGTGACCCCATAGACAGCAGCCCACCAGGCTCCTCTGTCGATGGGATTTTCCAGGCAAGAACACTGGAGTGGGATGCCATCGCCTTCTCCGAAGAACTAAATGCTGATGAGCTTGAAATGTTCATGAGTGCTTCACAGCAGGGATCTAGGCTTAGATAACACTTTGTGGTTTTTATGGTTAAATTCTCTCATAAAATCTCTCTTTAAGCTAACACGTGATTATTCCCCACAGTAGTTTAAACTGAACTTGATTTGTGGATTTGCTTTTTCCCCCTCTCTTTTCTGTTTGAGATATTTGTCAACATCTGACATAGCTTCTCCTGTGGAAATGAACACTAAATGACATGTCAAAGAAGCAAGTGTAAATCAGTTTATACCCCAAGCAGAAATCAGATGCTGGGATGTGAATAAAAATAGTCTTCTATTCTTTTTTTTTTTTTTTTTCCATTGAAGCTTTGTGGAGATTTAGTATCTCTGGAACAACTTCTGTAGGTTACTGTAGAGACAGATGCTTGAATTTAGGACAGAAAAAGTGATTTTGCTTTAGCTGAGTAAGCTAGGAGGGCAGGGAGAGCAGTGAAGGAAGAAACACATGGGCATCCATAACACAGGGTGGGTTCCAATGGCCAAATGGAAGTCCTGTCGTGTAAATATTGCATGTCAGCTTCCTGCTTTGTGGGTATAGGTTAACATGATTTAATTTAGCCAGTCAGCCCACAGAACTGACCTGGGAAGGATCACTTTGTTTTGGGGTTTGTACAGGACAGGTTGGAGCAATACTAACATTTGATCTGACGGTAACATTAACTAGCGTATCTGTAAATTGATATACTGAGCAACTGAAGAAATTCTATTTTCCCACCTAGGAGAAGGTCCTAACTCAGTTGGTAAAGAATCCCCCTGTAATGCAGGAGACCCTGGTTCTATTCCTGGGTTGGGAAGATCCCCTGGAGAAGGGATAAGCTACCCACTCCAGTATCCTTAGGCTTCCCAGGTGGCTTAGATGGTAAAGTGTCTGCATGCAATGTGGGAGACCCGGGTTCGATCCCTGGGTTGGGAAGATCCCCTGGAGAAGGAAATGGCAACCAAAATCCCATGGACAGAGGAGCCCGGTAGGCTATAGTCCATGGGGTCGCAAAGAGTCGGACACGACTGAGAAACTTCACTTTCAGAAGTTCCTATACTGTCTTGTTTTGAATGTGATCCTCCAAATGTTTACCATTGTTTTGCTTCAAAAAATCTTTTTTGGCTGCTTCGAATCTTCATTGCAGAATGTGGGATCTTTCCTTGCAGCTTGTGAGCTCTTTGTTGTGATGCGAAGGCTTCTCTCTAGTTGTGGTGTGAGGGCTCAGTAGTTGCAGTGCACAGGCTTAGCTGCCCCGAGGCATGTGGGATCTTAGTTCCTCCACCAGGGATCAAAACTATGTCCCCCACATTGCAAGGTGGATTCTTATCCACTGGACCGCCAGGCAAGTCCCTGTGTACCACTTTTTTTAAAAGGTTGAGAAATGTTCAAATATTTAATTCTACGGTTGTTCAGTCGATAATTCATGTCTGACTCTTTGCAACCCCGTGGACTGCAGCACACCAGGCCTCCCTGTCCTTCACCATCTCCTGGAGTTTGCTCAGACTCATGTCCATTGGGTCGGTGATGCCATCCAACTATCTCATCCTCTGTCATCCCCTTCTCCTCCTGCCTTCAGTCTTTCCCAGCATCAGGATCTTTTCTAATGAACTGGCTCTTCACATCAGGTGTCCAAAGTATTGGAGCTTCAGCTGTAGCATCACTCCTTCCAGTGATTATTCAGAGTTGATTTCCTTTAGGATTGACTGCTTTGAGTCTATAGGAAATGATATTATATGGTCCATGTAGCTTTCATCCATATTTAGCATTGCCATATTTGCCTCAGAAGCATTTTTTAATATTACCATTACATGTTGCTATATTCTCTCTTTTTTAATTTATTTGCTTAGGTGCGTTGGGTTTTAGTGGCAGCAGCAGGTGGGATCTTTGTTGCATCATATGGGAACTTTTGTTGCAAGACTCTAGTTGTGGACTAGACTCTGGAGCCCACAGGTTAAGTAGTTGCAGCTCCTGGCCCCTGCTGCCCAAAGGCATGTGGGATCCTGGTTCCCTGACCCCGCATTGCAAGGTGAATTCTTAACCACTGGACCACCAGGGAAGTCACTTAGATGCATTTTTAGTGTAAAAACATTGTCAATGGCTCCCCCTTTTATTGCCCTGTTGTCTTCCCTAGAGATAATGGAAATCAGCTTCATCTGTGCTTTCATGGGTAATTGCATAGCTATCTATGTGGAATACTATACAGTAACAGAGTTTGCTGTATATTTTGTGTATTTTAAAGTCATTCATAATGGTAACATACTCTACATATCCTTTGAGAACTTACTATTTCAATCCATGATAGCTTCAGGATTTATCTGCTGATTTAGTTTCTTTAACTGTTTAACTTTCTAATGAATGACTACACCATAGTTTACTGAGCCATTCCTCTTTTGATGGACACTGAAGTTGCTTCCAGCTTTTCACTATTACAAGCAAAGCTTAATATACATCCATGTGCGTTAGTATTCCACATATATCTTGCTCACATAATTTGCAGGCTCACAGGGTACACACAACTTCAGCTTTACCAGATGTCACTAGACTGTTCTCCAAAGACATTTGTCTACAATAAATGAGCGTGAAAGGGTGTTTCATGATTTTAACTTGCATTTCCCTGATTCCTGGTGAGGTTGCTATCTTTTCTAGTTTTATTAGCCATGGGACTTCTCTCTTCTAAAAATAGTCTGTTCATTTCCTTTGTCCATTTTTCTCATAGTATTGCTCATCTTTTTCACATCTATTGGTTACAGCTGAATTTTAGGAGGTTTCAATATATGTCTTTGATGGTTATTGTGTCCAGGTTCCCCTGTGACACAATAACCAGGAACTCAGAGAGCTCAGGACAAAGTCTTAACAGCAAAGATTTATTACAGCAAAAGGATACAAAGCAACATTATCAAAGCGAGAAGGAGCATAAGGTGAAGTTCAGAGGAAACTAAGCACAAGCTTCCAGGACTTCCATTCCTGTGGAGTCACAGGGATGCACTTACTTCCTCTAGTAACAAATTGTGGCAATTAATACGAACTGTACAGGGAAGCTTATTAGAGACTCTGTGCCCAAGGTTTTCTGGAGGTGCTGTTTGTAGAGGCACCCTCTGGCGAGCCCATGCAGAATTCCAGATTCCCAGAGGGAAAGCTGATTCAGCCTAAACCACAGTGTGTGAACAAACAGGTTAGGCAGGGAGCCACTCATAACAGTTCTGGGAATGATGGGAAACTTCCTGAAATCCAAGTTTCCAGAGGCCAACCAAGGGCCAGTTGTACAAAGAGTCTTTTCTAAGGACACTAGTCTCAGGTCTGCTATACTAATTATATTCACTTCAAATATCTTCCCCTAACTTATGTTTATATTGTCGTTTGTCATAAAGCAGTAGTATCTATTTCTTCTTCAGTGCTTTATAATTTTAATGTTGTACCTAAAAGTATATCCTTGCCTATCTCATTCATAAAGTTCCTTATGTGTTTCTCTAATATGTTTTACATATTAATGAAATATGCAGCAAATTAGTTAAACTCTTATTCAGCCTAAAACTTTGTGGCTTCTCTTGAATTCTCTGTGTAGATAATCATATTGCCTATAGTTCTGACCATCTTTTCTTTGTGGCTCTTATTGATTTTCTTGTCATATCTTCTATAGGTTCTGTAGTACATGACCGACCTAGATAACATATTCAAAAGCAGAGACATTACTTTGGCGACTAAGGTCCGTCTAGTCAAGGCTATGGTTTTTCCAGTAGTCATGTATGGATGTGAGAGTTGGACTGTGAAGAAAGCTGAGCGCTGAAGAATTGATGCTTTTGAACTGTGGTGTTGGAGAAGGCTCTTGAGAGTCCCTTGGACTGCAAGGAGATCCAACCAGTCCATTCTGAAGATCAGCCCTGGGATTTCTTTGGAAGGAATGATGCTAAAGCTGAAGCTCTAGTACTTTGGCCACCTCATGTGAAGAGTTGACTCATGGGAAAGACTCTGATGCTGGGAGGGATTAGGGGCAGGAGGAGAAGGGGACGACAGAGGATGAGATGGCTGGATGGCATCACTGACTCGATGGGCGTGAGTCTGAGTGAACTCCGGGAGTTGGTGATGGACAGGGAGGCCTGGCGTGCTGTGATTCATGGGGTCGCAAAGAGTTGGGCACGACTGAGTGACTGATCTGACTGACTGAGTACCATGTTGAATGGGGTTAGTGATAGCGGGCATCCTTGTTCTAAAGTTTTTAAAGAATTGCATCTCACATTCAACCATTAACCATGATATTTGCTGTGTGATGTGGGTCAATATCCTTTTCCAAGGTAAGGAAGCTTTTGTTCCAGTTTGCTAATCTTTTTAAACTTTTGTGAATGAGAATTGAATTTATAAAGTGGCTTTCTACATCTGTGGAGGTGATTATAATTTTTATCCTCAATATTTAATGGGAGAGCAACTAACTTTAAGATGTTTTCTAATGTTCAGCTATTCTTATAGTATTTGTGCTAAAGATGCTTTGGTTATCATCATTATTATTTTAAAATTACTTTGCTGGATTTGATGTGCTAAAATTTTGTATAAGGGTTTCACATCTGTGTTCATGAGTGAATGTGGCCTATAATTTTCTTTCCTTGTCCTGTCCTTATATGGTTTGGTTTCAAACTTATAGTGGCTTTGTTGAATGAGTTGTGGGAATGGTTCCTTTTTTTTTCTCTTCTCTGGAAGAGGTTGCTGTAAGATTGGATTAATAAAATTTGGTAGAATTAGCCTATAAAACTGTTTTGTCATGGGGATTTTGTCAATTTTAACTACTCATTTAATTTTAAAAAATGATTATAAGACTGTTCAGTTTTTCTGCTTATTCTTAAATTGTATACAGATTAAAAAATTTTTGGTTATATTGTATATGGAATTTTAAGTCATACTTTTTTCCTTTAATATTATGGGTATTTCCTATGTCACTAAATATTCATCAAGAAGGTGACTTTCAAAGCATTTACTTTAGCAGTTGTTTTTTTATGGTTAACTTTATTTCTAGAATTTCTTAAGATTATAGGTAGCATACATAAAGAAGCATAACTACAATGCTTGGCATATAGTAGACACACAATAATTTCTGTTATACATTGCACCAAGAATTAACCAGGTATTGGAACTTTCCAGAGCAAAAAGCTAGAATTTCTTCATGCTTTACAGAGAGAGGGTAAAGGTAATTCTATGAAAATTAACAAAGGGAGGGGGTCAGTTTCCTTTTTGTGAAAGGAAAAATAGCACATTCTTTTTAAATGATGACTTATCTTTAAAACACATCCTGCCTGAACTGATGAGCTCAGATTTCTAGGCCTGGGCAATTTCTGTTGAAAGACGCTTCATAGGGATTTCCAAAAGTACATATACAGGTGGCGGGTTCTTAGCTCTGGGGGAAGACTAACCTGGGGAGGACATTGTCCCCCCTTTTATTGATTTCAGTTTAGTAATTTTTCATAGAACTGTTCTTTCTTTAAAAAAAAATTTTATTTATTTATTTTTGGCTGTGCTGGGTCTTCGTGGCCACGTGGGCTTTCTCTAGTTGTGGCTAGTAGGGGCTACTGTGTTGTTGCAGTGCGTGGGCTTCTCATTGCCGTGGCTCCTCTTGTGGAGCACAGGCTCTGGGGTGCATGGGCTTCAGCAGCTGCGATGTATGGGCTCAGTGGCTGCGGCCCACGGAGCTATTCTTGAGGCCACACGTGGGGCCAGCACCGTTGCTGCGAGTGCATTCTCAGAGAGGCTGCACATGGAGCTACAAGGCAGCTGCCCTCCGCTGGGTTTATGCGACGCCTCTGTCAGGTTGCAACTGTTGGACCCTTTCAGTGCTTGGCTTTTACAGTATAGCAATTACATTTCTTAACAAAAAGAAAACACTCCTCCCATTTCTAGATGTCTAAAAACATTTCTTCCATACCTTCAAAATCAGTTACGTGTCCAGAACCGCTGCAACCAGTGCCTTTCAGAGAAGAAGTCTCTGAAAACTCACACCAGGGTTCCTGATTGGAGCTGTGTGTAACCGATTTAGATTGACATCAGAAATATGGTCAGGCTTTTAAGTTCTCCTTTTAAAGAGCCCTGGCTGATAATCACGTGTTCTTTCTGAAAAGCGCTCTACAAGCCGTGTCTTGTGTGTGTTTTCTGCCTGATGCACTTTTTGCAGCCCACTGCCCTGACCATCAGAGAAAGCAATGGCACCCCACTCCAGTACTCTTGCCTGGAAAATCCCATGGACAGAGGAGCCTGGGGGGCTGCATTCCATGAGGTCGCTAAGAGTCGGACACGACTGAGCAACTTCGCTTTCACTTTTCATTTTCATGCATTGGAGAAGGAAATGGCAACCCTCTCCAGTGTTCTTGCCTGGAGAATCCCAGGGACGGGGGAGCCTGGTGGGCTGCCGTCTATGGGGTCGCACAGAGTCGGACACGACTGAAGCGACTTAGCAGCAGCAGCAGCAGCCCTGACCATGATGGCTACTCCATTTCTTCTAAGGGATTCCTGCCTGCAGTAGTCAATATAATGGTCATTTGAGTTAAATTCACTCATTCCAGTCCATTTTAGTTCGCTGATTCCTAGAATGTCGACGTTCACTCTTGCCATCTCTCACCACTTCCCATGGGTGAACTGAGTGGTCCTTCATGCTATACCGAGAGCACACAAGACGGTACTGCCACGCCTTCTTATGAAGAGCAATTTGGCTTCTTTTGGAACATTCTTGTCCTGATTAGTTTACAACGTAATTCTTTAAGGCTATGTAGAATGATCTGCATATGTTAAAATCTAACCTTTTTCTTTTAAATTAACATTTTTTAAAAAATCTGGGGACATGGAAAAATTCCTTTTTCCTTTTTTATAAGATGGTACCTCTAAGGTTTTCTCCTCTCTCTTTTTCCTCCAGAGTAGCAGTTTCTAAATTGTTAGTCATGATGCTTCTTTGGTGTTGCACAACCCATTTCTTTATGGTACTCAGAGTTAGCCAATGGTTGAAACGTTTCTTTGTGAAGTAGAAACGGAAAGGCATAAAGCATTAGATGAGTCACTTAAAGTCATCCTAAGACAGTTTTCTCTGCATATTTTATTTTGTTTGGTTTCGTTTACTCTTGATCCCCTGTTGCTTAAACTCTTTCCTCCTCCTCTTGCCTGTGCTGGAAAGTCCACTTGACCTGGGTGTATGATCCATTTGTATGACCTTGAACAAGCTGTTTGACCTTTCAAAGTCTCAGTTTTCTCATCTGTAAAATCTAAGATCCCTTCTCCTCTGATGGCCAACTAATTTATGACAAAATTTGAACCCTTAAATCACCAGTGCTATAGGCCAGGAGTATTACTGACATTTGTGGATTTGACATAAAACCCCGATTTGCCTTTATGTAATCTGGCTCCATGAATATGCTCTGTGACATCTGTTAACCACAAACATGAAACGGACACGTGCATTGTCATGACACTACGAGACAGGTGTCAGCCTTGAATTCAGAAGACGCTGCCAGCTTCGTCCAGCCCAGCAGTCTCACCGTGCAGGCCCAGGCCATCTCTGGGCAGCTGTAGGAGTCATTCCTCACCAGCACTTCTCAGCCTCTTGCACCCGAGGAGTCTTTGGTGATATTGCTGGTTTTTAGGTCATGTGTGGCTTCGCAGGTTATATCCCCCACATCCAGCCACTACATGGGTGAGTCTCTGAAACACGATTTTCTGCTCACCTCTCAACTAGTGTGAAGAGATTGGTGAACTTTCTTTTCTTTGCCTCCAAATTCTTGTCCTGGTTGAGTGGCTCATCAGGGGCCCATCATCTGAAAGGCCTGGCTCAGGGCTGGAAGCATCACCGTGGCGGGGTCTCAGGTGGCACAGGACTGACTCCAGATTTGTGTCAGAGGGCTGTCGTGCTTGACTCTCTGGAGGTGAGCTGGGAGCCGCCCAGACTTGGAGCCCTGGGGCCCTTGGTGCGGCTGCTCTTCTGTGCTGTTTTCATTGCCATTTCCTCAGCACTGTCATCGCCCCATCTTTTAAAAATTTTTATTGGAGTGTGGTTGCTTTACAGTGTTGTGTCAGTATCTACTGTACAGCAAAGGGACTCAGTTATACGTATACAGGTATCCCCTCTTTTTTGGATTTCCTTTCCATTTAGGTCACACCACACACTGAGTTCCCTGTGCTATATAGTAGGTGCTAGCATCCCCTCTTCTAGGAGGCTGGAGTCCTAGAAGGCAGGACCAACACATAAAGATAAAAACACACTAGGCCACGTGGGCCAAGGGAAACTCACACTTCAGATGCCAAAGTGCATGAGGAGGAGGCGTCTCAGGATCCCCTGGGGCTGAAGCGGGGGGTGCATTCCTGACCCACCTTGCTCGCCACATTTCCTTTGCTCACTGCCATGGGCAAACAGAGATGCTGGGCTTGGCGCGGGATCAAAGCTCATTCCTGGCTAACCTGCAGACGTGAGCAGGTAAGCAAACGGGAGCCGTAAAGCAGAGGGAGACTGAAATGAAAGTTGGTCTCACTGTGATTAGCAGCTGGCTCCTCTCCAGATTCCACCTGCTCTGTGTGGCGCTGCGGTGTCTCATTCCAAGTGTCTTCTCACAGAGTCTGACCTGGGGCCGTGGGTAACAATACCCTGGTGTTTGCCAAGGATAACAGTGTAGAGCAGCTCCAGCAGCAAGGCGGGGTGGGGCGGGGGGAGGGCAGCATGGCATCAGAGCCAGTGGCCCCATGGGGGGAGCTGGGGGGACAAGGGCTGAGGCAGGGGCCGCCGTGGTGCTTGCTGACTCACTGTACTTCTGGGAGGTTCCCCAACCCTCTCCGCTACATTCTCCTGCAATGCGTGAACCCACCTTGGTGCTTGGCATGTTGATAAGCCCGCTGGCATAAAAGGTGAAAATGAGGCTGTGTTGAAATCACAGGCGCCCCTCATTTTATGCCACAGATTCATGTGAATCAGACTTTTGCAAGAGTCCTTCAATTGCCAAACCCAAGCTGTCCCCTCGGGGCTTCCCTGGTGGCTCAGTGGTAAAGAATCCGCCTGCCAGTGCAGGAGACACAGGTTCAATCCCTGGGTCGGGAAGATCCCCTGTACAAGGAAATGGTGACCCACTCCAGTATTCTTGCCTGAGAAGCAGTATTCTTGCCTGGGAAATCCCCTAGACATAGGGGTCTGGCAGGCTATAGTCCATGGATTGCAAAAAGTCAGAAATGACTTAGAGACTAAACAACAAGCCACCTCCTCTGTGGGGGCAGCAGGTACGCTAGAGAGTGTGTTAGGTGATAGAAACAGTAATGAATCAGGAGATATTTAAACTATAAGCTCTGTCCTGAGTCTCAGTCTGCTTATCACTAAAAAGAAGAGGCACTGTTGGACTGGATGATTTCTTAAAATCTTTCCCAGCTTAGGTCTGTTTTTGTGTCCAGTTTGGAGCACAACCCTGATCGCTGCTACCCAGTGTTGGGACTGGAGGCTTAGAAAAGACTACACATACCCACCCCCGCCTTCCCTCCCCAGCCCCGCTGGGCTCTGCTACGTCTCTCCTAGCTGGAAAAAGACTGGGGCTTGGCCACTGGAAGGTACAGGTGTTGCTGGGCAGGGATGTTAGGGTCAGTTCCCTTAAATGTAAACACCCTCATCAGATTAGGTGTCTGGATTCTGCAGAATAAGGTCCAGGAAGCGAACACATGGAGACTGCAGGATGGGGTAAGAATGCCCTGGGCTTTGAAAGTGTTGGTCACTCAGTCATGTCCAACTCTTTGTGACCCCATGGACTGTAGCCCACCAGGCTTCTCTGTCCATGGAATTCTCCAGGCAAGAATAGTGGAGTGGGTTGCCTTTCCTTTCTCCAGGGGACCTTCCTGACCCAGGGATTGAACCTGGGTCTCCCAAATTGCAACCAGATTCTTTCCAATGTACCTGACCGCCAAATGTAAATGTCTCTTCCTAGAAACCTGGAAACTAACCTTTCATAATGTTAAGAAACCATTTGCGGTATTGATAATAACCGAAAAAAAAGATCTGCTTAAGAAGGATGAATCTTCTCTATGGAGTTTATTGAAGAGGGTACTGCTGGGGTATGGCATGGCGTGATGGGATGCTGTTTATTTCTTCTCTGGAGGTGAAGAGACAGACTTCCTTTTTCAGTGGAGTGGAGGCAGGGGAGGCAGGAAGGTGGAATAAAGTATTGATGGAGTTGGACTCCCCTGGTAGACTGTTTGCCTGCCCCTTGCCGAGTTTCCGTGCAATTCAGGAGATGGGCCTCCAGAATCAGGAAGCCATGCTCGCCACTCTGTAAGTGTGAGCAACCTTGGTCCTTTCTGTCATGAAGAAATGTTGTTCAGGTCTGTATGGTAAAGCAATGTGGACTCTGGGTAGGGGCCGTTTAGGGGGCTTAGAAGTTACTTCATTGTTTCTCCCAACTTGCTGTGTGGTTCAAGGCAATTGCTTAACTTCTCTGGGGTTTGGGTACCTGTAAGAAAGGAAATAAGAATGTTGGACTATCCCTAGAGGCCTGGAAAGAATGTCAAATAAGAATGTTTTGATGCTTTATAAATATAATATTTTTAATGTAATACTTCTAGTGAGGACTATAGGATTAACGGGGGCCTCCCTGGTGGGCCATCGTTAAAGAATCCGCCCTCAGTGCAAGAGACTCAGGTTTGATCCTTGGGTCAGGAAGCTTCCCTGGAGGAGGAAATGCAACCCACTCCAATATTCTTGCCTGGAGAATCCTATGGACAGAGGAGCTTGGTGGGCTACAATCCACAGGGTCGCAAAAGAGTTTTACACGACTCAGCGACTAAACAGCAGATGATTAACGCTTGAAGCTCGTGTCTTGGGTGCCTGTCACACGCCTGGTGCAGTGTCCTTCCCTTGAATGGCAGGAAGACGGAAGCGCTTCTCGCCCGTCTGTTACCTTCTGCCGAGTGTGAATGTCATGCTGGTATTTGTGCTGAGCCGGGTGGGGTAAGTGCTCACCTCAGCAAACACAGACCCAGGCTCCTGACTAGGGGTGTACGTCGCTTAATCAATGGCCTTCAGGGGCAGCATTTTTGCTATTAGCTTTCTGGCTCAACAGCCATCTTGCCTGCTACGCTCCTGTCTTGTATTCTCCATGGCACCTCACCCAGGGCCGGGAACAGCTACAGATGCTTAGTGATGGCTGGTTGACTAACAGCGCAGTCTGAGCGGTTAACCCTTGAATTTCCTGATGGTTCTTAATGTGCAGAATCTGAAACTGGGGGGCTCTCAGTCATCCCTGGACCTAAGATTAGAACCATCTCTCTCCGCAGCACCTTGCCTTGTGTTGTTTTGGTTACTGATAAGTGTGGCTGGCATTTTTCAAATATCCTGTCTGAACTGGGGCATGAAATACTCAAGGTGGAGCACGTTATTACTGCTGCTTCCACGCTGGCAGACAGCTTGGTCCCGTCTGTGTGTTTATCCTTGGAGAGCCTTTCTTTCCTCCTTGTAATGTGCACACCTAAATGAACTGGGATCAATATTGTAAGGCGTCCAGGAGACCACCACCTCCCAAAGTAACCAACTGAAGAAAAGACCAATGGCTGCTGAGTTTGATTACTTGTTATAATTTTGCTCTGAATACATTTTACCTCCATGTTGACTTTTTTTTTTTTTTTTTTCTGGCCACACTGCAAGGCTTGTGAGATCTTAGTTCTCCAACCGGGGATCTAACCCATATCCTCTGTACTGGAAGGCATAGTCTTAACCTCTGGACCCCTGGGGAAGTCCCTCTTCTTGTTGACTTAAGAGACATCTTGTCTGTGCTTCACTTTTTGTTTCTTTTCCAGGTAGAGTCTCCAGTGAGGTGATGGTTTCCTAAAGGGGCCTCTCAAGAGTCTTACTTTGGAGGCAGAGGGCAGTTTTTAGAAGGATGGAAGACAGATGTTCATTTCATGTACACATGTACCACCCACAACAAATATCTCAGCTAGTGTTTAGGATTTAGTCAGAGAGCTTCATCCCCATGAGTTCATGTATATGTGTATGACAGCATTCAGAACCATACCTAGCACAAGATAAAAACTCTTCAAGTATTCATTGTTCTTCTTATTAATATTATTGTCATCTTTTACTTCTGGTCAGCACTTCATGGTGGGCAGCCAAGGGGAGTGTCACGATAAAGTGAAAACAAGAGAGTTAGTCACTCAGTCAACTCTTTTCGACCCCATGCACTGCAGCCTACCAGGCTCCTCTGTCCATGGAATTCTTCGGGCAGTAAGGGGACTTCAAAAGTCTATCTCAGGGACTTCCCTGGTGGTCCAGTGATTAAGACTTCACGTTCCCAGTGCAGGGGGACCCAGGTTCGATCCCTGATCAGGGAATTAGATCCCACATGCTGCAGCTAGAGATCCTGCATGCTGCAGTGAATATTGAAGATCCCTCATGCTGAAACCAAGACCTGGCGCAGCCAAATAAATAAGTAAATAATAATAAAAGAAGTCCCGCCTCAGACTAACTAGCGTCTACTTCTGTAGCCTGAGGATGGGAGGAGAATTGTGACGGCAGGGGGATCCCACCTTGGTAGTGATGCGCGCATTTAGCCTGTGCCCTCTGGCATCTGCTCACACTTCTGACCTGTGCATTCCCCTGATCCATTGGATTTCTTTATGACGGGGCCATATCTCCAGCTGCTTCTCTGAGAGAACATGCAGACGCGTGTATCCGAAGTTCCGCCTCCGTCACACTCGCTGCCTCAGCTCTGGCTGGGTGCTGGCATTTTAGTGCTCCCTCTGTGCTCTCCAGGCACGCCAGAGGCATGAGTGATGAACTGACACGCTCTAGTGAGTGAACGGTTCTCAGAGTGTACATGGGGGCCTTTGCAGAGAGGTTGCCGATACACCTCGCAAACGCAGCTTGAGTACTTAGCACACACTGGGCACTGGGCTAGGACTGGGGACAGGAAGCTGAGAGGCAGACCCTGCTGTTGATTTCATCCTCACCCTGCCCTCAGGGGTTCGGGCTGTTTGGTCCGGCAGCCGACAGATTTCCCAGACCTGTTGGGAGAGATGTGACTTGTGAATTATAATTGTTGTGGAGGACTGTCTTTCTAGCGTCAAGCATCAGTCATTTGATGTCTGGGTGATACCAAAAAATTCATCTGGAAGAAAGAGAAGCCCAGTTAGTTAACAGATGTCACAACGCTGAATAACTGGTTGGCCGGCTGCAATGAGCTGACTGGCTCTTTTGTCATCTTGTGGCCACAGTCTGCATGTGTCTGCCCAGCTTTCTTATGCTGAGGCTCTTCCCTCGGGATCATCAGTTTTTTTCCAGTATTTAGATGATTAAGCTCACAGATGGCAGCTTCTGCGTTATTGTGCCACTGATTAAAGAATTGTTAAGGCAGATTTATTTCTCTAAATACAAACACATGCAACACTGAGATTTGGCCCAAACTTTGCCAGAGACAATAGTGCATTGTTTCTCCCCTCAAGATGCATTTCATTATATCCTGTGTTATAAAACAGCAGTGCCTGGTGTTTATATTATGGTGTCTATCTCCCAAGAGCGCTCAGCTCTTGCTGTGCTCATTCTCTCAGTCGTTTCTGACTCTGCATCCCTGTGGGCTGTAGCCCGGCAGGCTCCTCTGTCCATGGGGATTCTCCAGGCAAGAAGACAGGAGTGGGTTGCCACACCCTCCTCCAGGGGATCTTCCCATCCCAGGGATCGAACCCAGGTCTCCTGCATTGCAGGTGGATTCTTTACTGTCTGAGCCACCAAGGAAGCCCAAGGATACTGGAGTAGGTAGCCTATCCCTTCAACAGGGGATCTTCCTGACCCAGGAATCAAACTGGGGTCTCCTGCACTGCAGGCAGATTCTTTACCAGCTGCGTTTCCAGGGAAGCCCTGTCTTTTCTTTTCCTTTCTTCCTTGATCACCAACCTTCTTAGATGTGTGAATGTAGGCAAAGTGCTGCATTACATACAGTGGATGCTCACTAATTCGGATTATTGTCTTTATTAATAACCTAACAAATGTGTTAGTGTTAAATATGCATGCTGCTTGCCCCACATGACTGCATCTTTTTAAATTTGAGGGCAGGTAGAGAACTGGGTTCATTGTAATCTCTTCCCTGTGTCCTGTTAAAGTTTTATTTAATGGAAATTGCTGGTCTTGGATCTCATGCCATCTGCTTTCAAAATATTATTCTTTAAAAAATCAAAAGCACTGTCATTATTAACAGATATGACTTTATACGAAAAAAATCACTGCCATAAAAAGTTCACTCTCTGGGAGCATGTGTTGCTTCTTTGTCACTGGGTACCTTTAATGCTTCTTGGGAGCTATAGCCTGAGCATTGGAAAGAGCACTGGAGAGTAGAGAGCTGGTGTATGGATGGGGTCAAGATACACCCTTGTGACCCTCTCTCTATGCAGCAGTCTCTGAGATAAATTTACTCTTTTTCTGAAATCTCCTTTCTTAGATTGGCTTGTTCAAGAAAACTCAACTGTAGTTACCTGTAAACTTGTGCATATGTGATTGGTGTGCTCAACTACCATGATGGCTCAGGGGGTTAAGAATCTGCCTGCCAATGCAAGAGACAAGAGTTCAATTCCTGGGTTGGAAAGATCCCCTGGGGAAGAAAATAGCAACCCCCTCCAGCATTCTTGCCTGGGAAATCCTATGGACAGAGGAGCCTTGTGGACTATAGTTCACGGGGTCACAAAAGAGTTTGACACAACTTAGTGACTAAACAACAACAAAGAACAGATATTGTTGGTGGCTTTTAAGTATCATAGAAATGGGGAAAAAGAGATTACAGAGGCACTAATTCCAACGAGTTTCAAATTCCAAGAACCTGACAAATTCCGAGGAATTCTTAAATTGAGGCTTTCAGGTAAGAGTACATAGTTCGACCACTTAAGTGTTTCAGAGTGAGAAGTATTTGTGAATTGGAAATTTTTAGGGAACTTCAAGAATGGATTCAGGAGAGTTGGGGATTTATGTTGGTTGTCTCTGTATTGGAGGGCCTTTCTTATATCTAAGCTTTCTGTTGCTTAACAAAGGTTTGAAAGCTCATCCTCGTCGTTGTAAAGATTAGGCAGAACTTCAGACCAGTGAGAGGGGATGAGAGCATGGTCCTTTGCGGGCTCCTCCTATTTCATAAGTTGGCCATCCATGACGCCATGTTTCCAGTGCCCTGCTGGGCCCACTGTTTGAGCTGAGGTGTACAAGTCAGCACACAGAAGTCAGAGCCCAGGAGGATTTGGTCTGATCCCTGAACTGGTCTGGGCCTTCTGTCCAGGTATTTCCTAGTCCTCCAGCCTCTGAATTTTAACTCTTTTGTAAACACCATGTTTGTAAGTCCGTTTGTGTCTGAGTTAACACTAGAATGACCAAGCATCTGGTTTTTCTGGAACTGAGAGTTTGCCTGGGACACAGGGCTTTCAGGGCTAAACTGGGAGTACTTAGTCACTTTAGTTGTGTCTGATTCTGTGCGACCCCATGGACTATAGCCCACCAGGCTCCTCCATTCACGGGGTTCTCCAAGCAAGAATACTGGAGTGGGTTGCCATTTCTTCTCCAGGAAATCTTCCCAGCCCAGGGGTCAAACCCACGTCTCTTATGCATCCTGCGTTGGCAGGTGGGTTCTTTACCGCTAATGCTACCTGCTGCTGCTCGTGTCCGACTCTGTGCGACCCCAGAGATGGCAGCCCACCAGGCTCCCCCGTCCCTGGGATTCTCCATACCTGGGAAGCCCTAAAACTGGGAGAGTTCTGAGCAAACCGAGACTGTTAGTCGCCCAGTCAACACCTGCCTTGCACACCTGGTACATGTGAGCCATAGCTGTGTGTCCATCTGTAGGGTTGAACAGTGACCTGCCAACAAATGTCTGTCCCCTGGAGCCTCAGGTGACCTTATTGGGAATAAGGGTCTTTGCAGATGCAATTAAGGTATGAATCTTAAGATCATCGTGTATCAATGTGGGCCCTAAATGCAGTCGGTGATGAGTATTCTTCACAAGAGACAGAAGAGGAAGTGCACAGAGGCAGGGAGAAGGCCGCGTGGAGATGGAGGCAGAGACTGGAGTGATGTGTCTGGGAGTTACGGAACACCCAGGACTGTCAACAGCCGCCAGCAGTAGAAGAGAGGCAGGGACCGTCTCGTTTGGAGTCCTCAGAGGGGACCAACACCTTGCTTTCAGACCTCAGGACTCCACCACTGTGAAAGAATGCACATGTTTTAAGCCAACAAGTTTGTGGTGATTTGTTATGGTCGCCCTAGGAATCTAATACAACATGGGAAGTGAGTTTAGGTCTTTTACTGCTGAAAGCAAAGCTTGGGGTGGGGAGGATGGTTTCAGACGTCAGCAGTCTAGCCTCATCGCTCCACGTGGCGCAGCCTCCCTGTGGCTGTTGTCTGCATGGCTGTTTGGTGGGAGCTCCTGTTCGGAGGTGTCCGATTGCATTCCTCAGTGCCCGGGGATCCCAGGGGGTGCCCTAGGGGCTGTGTTGTAGGGAGTGTGCCAGCAAAGGCGGAGCCTGTGGGCTCCAGATTCCTGGCCTCTTGAGCCAAAGCAACTCTGTCTTAGAGGAGCTGTTTTTAGGAGATTTTGTTTGGTGTGGGGAGGTACTCTCTACCACTTAAGAAAATGAAAGAAAAAGAATGAAATCTCTCCAGGTTGTACCCTCTCTCTCCTTTCTCTTCAAATGCCTTTCTCGGCCCTTTTCCAGGCAAGACCCTGTAAGGTGCTGTATCTCCTACAGCCCCAGGGAGCCCATGATCAGAAGTGGAGGGGGTGCATGATGCAGAGTCTCCTGATGAGCCCCCAGTGCTTCAGATAAAATCCCGTGCAGTGACTGTCGCCCGACCCCCTGTCATGACCAATAGCCTGCAAGTGTTCCCATGCAAGGCTGATGCCTCATGTTTACTGATGGCCTGTGGCAAAGCGCATAGGGTAGAAAGTTGGAAGGAGGTGGGGTTGTTGTTCAGGCACTCAGTCGTGTGCGATTCTAGACCCCATGGACGGAAGCACGCCAGACTTTCCTGTCCTTTATCACCTCTTGGAACTTGCTTAAACTCCTGTCCGTTGAGGGGGTGGGGAGAAATCGTTAAATACTGGGGGTGGGGAAAAGCAGGCAGGCAGGGAAATGGTTTTAAAAGGGTTGGGGAAAAGGAAGGTGGAGTGATAACAAAAGGGAAAAGCGTACCTACATTAGAGTGCCGTAATTTTCCCCAAGTACTGCCATAGAAATCACACTTCAGACTCTCTGCTATGCATACATTTGAGAACAATTTACCTGTATTGTTCATGCTGTGTCCTCAGCATCCTCTTCCTTGTGGATCAGTCAGCAGGACTCATTTCATACATTATCATCTGGTCCTGTTGAGTGTTCATTTCTTTGCACTGATTTTGCTGCCAAAGTGTCCTCTTTTCAAGTCATGGACATCATTAAGTATACTTTTTATTTTACATCACTTATCATTTTCAGAGCTCCTTTATTTCATTACTTTGTATTCAGGATTTCAGGCCTCCATCAATAGCCCTGACATAAAGGCGGGTCCCTGCTTTCTCTGTTTGGCATTAGCAATTCCTTTCCTGAATCAGAGATTTCTTTTTCTCTCCAGAAGTCCACTGTGGAAAATAGCATGCTTAATATGACTTAATCTGTTCATGGGGAAGATGGAGATGAAAATGGGTGGTGAGAGCTCCCTGTAAGAGAACTCCACCTGCTTCCGTCTCCAGCTGCGACACTCTGCTTGCAGTGCCTTCTTAAACTCTGTTTCTTTCTCCAAGGAGCAGGGGTTTGTGCAGGGCACCTGTGTACCTGGGCTAGGAGGTCCAGCTCCAGCTGTGCCACATACCTGAGCTATTAGTTAACTTGTCTCTCTGTATTTTTCCCTATGCAGTGGAGACTCACTGTCTCTTTGGAGCTTCCCCAGTGGCTCAGCAGTTAAAAAAAAAATATCTGCCTGCAGTGCAGGAGACACAGAAGACTCAGGTTTGATCCCTGGGTCGGGAAGATGTCCTGGAGGAGGAAATGGCAGCCCACTCCAATATTCTTGCCTGAAAAATCCCATGGACAGAGGAGCCTGGCAGGCTACTCAGTCCCAAGGGTCTCAAAGAGTCAAACACAACTGAGCGTGGAGCACAGCACTCAGCAGCATACCTATAGCAATAGGACAGGAAAACAGACACTGGCTATCTGTTGTTGGGATGCCACCCCGCTGACAAGCTACCGCAGAACTTAGTGGCTTAAGATAATGGCCATTTGCTCTTGCTCCTGTGCCGGGGAAGTCGGCTAGGGTCTCTTTGGATCCAGCTGGGCTCGGCTCAGCCTCGTACCCAGGGGAGCCCTGGGTGCAGTTGGCTCCCTGTGGCTCTTGTCCCTCAAGGAGCAGGAGAGCATTTGCTTCTCATGGCAGAGGCAGAAGGGCACGACTGCTGGGCGAAAGATGTTATGCCTCTTAAGGTTGCACGCTCTGGCCACATTCCACTGGCCAGAGCAATTCATACAGCCCCCAGTGGAGTAGGAAATAGATTCTGCCTTCAGTAGAAGCAACTGCAGAATCACACAGTAGATACGTGTAAAGAATTTGGGATACTAATTCAGTTCACCAGGGATAGCGCCCTTCTTCATGTTAGTGTGCGTCGATCTGTACTCATTAAGTTTTATTCTCGGAAGTTTACATCTTTTGAGAGTTGAATTTATCACTTGGGTGTGCTCATTTTTGTCCTTAAGCTCTCTCAGGTGGGATATTCCAGACTGAATATTTCGTAAAATTAGAAAAAAAAAGAAAATTGGCAGAAGGCAACTCAAACAGACCACTGCTTCCGGAGGGCAGGGCACCTGAGAAGAGAATTCACGTGGCAGCCTCGGGAGTTAAAACTTACTCCTCCCAGGCCAAGGGTGTTGCCTGGTCTGAGGAATACCTATGCATTATCTGGGGGTTCTTAGGCTGGAATGGGCAGGAAACAAAGCCCAGACTCATATATTTTGGAATTTGCTCCTTAAGCTCCTGGTGAACCATATCATAATTCTGCAGAAAATTACTGGGATATATATTTGTCCCATTTTTAACATATCTAGATATTAGGCATATTTATAAAAAAGATAAATCAAGTGAAGTCGCTCAGTCATGTCCGACTCTTTGCGACCCCATGGACTGTAGTGTACCAGGCCCCTCCCTCCATGGGATTTTCCAGGCAAGAGTACTAGAATGGGTTGCCATTTCCTTCTCCAGGGGATCTTCCTGACCCAGGGATCGAACCCGAGTCTCGCACATTCCAGGCGGACGCTTTAACTTCTGAGCCACCAGGGAAGCCCATAAATTAGATGGCATTCATAAATTAAAGATTCTTTACTTTATTAAAGAAGTCAGTACAAAGTAGACTTAAGTAGCAAATTTTTTCAAGACATTTAACATTTCTTGGTATTTTCTCTGAGTCTCTAGCTTATCTTTTTATTCATTGTTATATCACCTTGCTGATATTAAGGTTTAAATGCTGATAAAATAAAATGTCAAATTAAAACAAAATTTCAATTAAAAATGTTTTATTTTCTTACAGCTTTTCAGAAGTGTTTTTTTTTTTTTTTTTTTAAAATCACATATAACAGGAAAATTGTTGCCAGTCTGGAAACAGCTTTCCTCTATGGTGATTTCTATATATTTTTAACTATTACATTTAATCTTTATTTAAAAAAATATTTGAGGAATCATATATGGATCACTTTACACACTTATTAATTTCTATTACTTAAAGTCATTCGATTTTCATGTTAAGAATGGGTGTGCGAGCTCAGTCACTCAGTCATGTCCAACTCTTTGTGACCCCGTGGACTATAGACCTCTAGGCTCCTCTGCCTGTGAGATTATCCAGGCAAGAATAATGGAGTGGGTAGTGGATAGCCATTTCCTCCTCCAGGGGATCTTCCTGACCCAGGGATTGAACCCCAGTCTTCTGCATCTGTTTTAAAATTGAATGGTGTTTGCATATTTCTCTAGTTTTTCAAAATCTATACAAATGTGTCCCCCCCCTCCCCCCCCCCCCCCCCCCCCCCCCCCGCCCCAG
>SJYA01002271.1:546959-565739 GCA_006410615.1 Neotragus moschatus | reverse complement strand
CCCCGCCACCAGTTATTGAGATTTGGCTCTATTTTCAGGGCTGATTAAGAGGTTATTGGTGGCCTGGTACTTTTCCACATTTCAGAGATCGCATTATTAGTTAGAGCCTGTAATCTGAGGATCTCTGAGTGCCTTGCCTCTCTCCTGATGTGTGTCCATCAAAGAGGAATGAATTCCTGATTTTGACCGCAATTTAGGATTTTGTTGAAAAGTAGCTGTTCCTTTTCATCTCCCCATCTTTATTTTTTCCACCAGCTTCTGGGTTTTGATAATTATCTTGTGAGGGTTCCAATCATACAATTACAGATTTTTAAAAAGATACAATTACAGATTTTTAAAAAGATAAACACAATGGTAAGGGAAGGAAACAGAAAACCCACTGACAGAGTTAATTTCTGTGTCCCCCAACTCTTTCTTTCACTGCACCATCCCTTCCTCCCACTCATTTTTAGTACTGAGCGTTATTCCTGGGAAGAACTTTTGTATTTTCTAGGAGTCCATCTGCTCGTACTACTTATCTCCCACCTGAAGCTATAATGTTCCATTCCAAGCATCGTAATCATTTTCACAGCAACTAAATGTGATTTCACACACAGCAGATTATGACTTCTGCAGAGAGTGAGCAGTATAAAATCATTAACCCCTTAGGACAGGGACCCCATTTCACACTAATCTCCTTAGCAACCAACATAAGACAGGAAAATGGACAGCATAAATGGATTGTGGATAATACAGCATCCAATTTAATAATCTGTTCTAAATGCCTCCAGAACATAATCTCAGGGAGAAATTATAGCTGGCATGAAAGAGTATTGAGCAAATTTACTCAGAAAAGGTGGCACTCATGTGGAGAAAGAACATAGGAATGTGTACCATGAAAACGAGGATTGTGTCCATTGGAGATGAAGTCTTGGCTGACAGTGGTGGACCAGTTGGCCAGTAGACTCCTGGAGAGATAGCATCACAAGATGAATGAGAGTGTTCTGAATCGACTGAATCTGAATGAGTCGATTCTAATATATGTCTGGTTTCCTGTGTTTCAATGAAGAAGAGCTGTACAGCACATAGAACTAGACCTGTGCAGTAACACTTGAAACCGCTCTGTAATTAACAGCAATAAGAATAACCAAAAGGTCTCGATTTCTTGCCCAAAGATTTGTAATATCCCTGACAGTTGAATAATTGTTTAGTTTACTGTTGCTACTTCAGAGGAGGGGGTTTTATCAACAAGGGGAAAGTCAGTCCAAATAACACAACTGTTTTTTTGTACCTGCCTTGTATAAGATGCAAGCAGCTGATGCAATGGGCTCCATTTTATTTGATTATGTCTGAGATTTGTGCTACTTTTTAATATGTGATTTACATAAAAAAGAAAGTTGTTGGAATTGGTGGCTAAAAGTTGCTCAGAAATAAAATGTTTCTCTTTGAAGCGACGGTAATTTTGGAATCCTCACCATAACCGATTGATCAAGTCAGACAACTTTATCCGTAAAGTGCAATGAAATTGAATTTTGGTTTAATCATAGATATGCTTATAGGGTGGAATATGAACACATTTTCTGTCCGTTGAATAGAAGACTATCACTGAAAAAATTACCAACAAGTTATAGGAATCCAGACATCGTAGAACCCTATTACTCCTTTCAATTATTATTGTGAATTTCTACTCAGCAAGTATATGGACTTGAAAAAATCATCTAATAAACATTTATTAGTAGCTGCTGTATGCCTGATAGCAGAAAATTAGAAGGAACCAGATGCACCCACTTTAATTAATTGGTGTAATCAGGAGTGGTATGAACATCAAGGGTGAAAATTGCTAACTTAAATTGTGGCTTTGTGGCTCAAATGAGTTTTTGCAGTCTCAAAGTGTTGTTGTTGTTGTTTTTTCCTTCCCCTTGAATATTTAGAGCTTCTATGTTTTAATTTTCCATCTATTGGAAAAATTTTCCTTCTTTTTGGAGGGTGGGAGGGTGTTCAATTAAAACTCTTTTCATGGAGTAATAGGTTCCAAATTGCCAATTATTTGCAGGAGAATTGGGAGTTTAATCCCTGAGTCTTCTCAGTTCTTTCAAAAGACCAATAAAGTGTGGAATAGCATCAGGAGATGTAATGGGAATAACACAATACGTGTTATCCTCCTTTCAACAATAGGTAGTATGGATTGCAAATATAAGTATCAGTCTTCTCCTTTTCCTGGCTAAATTTGCTCATTCCTTAGGGCTCTGCTTAGATATCCTTTTCTCTAGGAAGTCTCCCCAAACCGCTCTCCTCTACCCACAGTCCTACTTCCAACTTGGTTAGGTTTCCTTTGTTGTTGTTTAGTCGCTAAGTTGGGTTGGACTCTTTTGCCACCCCATGGACTGTAGCCCGCCAGACTCCTCTATCCACGGGGGATTTCCCAGGCAAGACTACAGCAGCAGGTTGCCATTTCCTTCTCCAGGGGATCCTCCCCGCCTGGGGATAGAACCCGAGTCTCCTGCATTGCAAGTGGATTCTTCACTACTCGAGCCACCCATGGTGGCAGGTGGGGAGCAGAGGAGGGAAGCTTAGGTTTCCTTATCCCCGTGCTAGCACACTCTATTTTGGAATTGTCTATCTGTATTCTCATTTAGTTTGGGTTATGGGACTGTGTCTTGTTACCTTTATATATCCAGCTTTAATACAGAGCCTGGCATTCATTTAGGTGCTCAGTAAAACCTGTATTGAGTAAATGAGTGAATGGAAGTGGTGTCTGTCTCACCGAGGTGCTGGGCCTTTCTGCGCCACGTTCATTTCTGCATCCCCCGTGCTCTTTGGTGTGTCAGTTACCTACTGCTGCACAACCAACTGCTCCGAAACTTAGGGACTTCAAGTGACCGTCATTTATTTAGCTGTGATTCTGGGCTCAGCTGAGGAGTTCTGCTTTTAGCTGGACTCCCTCATATGTCTGTGATCAGCTTTCAGGTCAGCTGGGGGTTGTGATCTTTTATCTTCCGAAAGGCCAACCTGGGTTCATTCAGGAGGCAACTGGGCAGGATTCTAAGAGAGTGAGCAGGAGTGTGTATGGTCCCTAGAAGCCTGAGCTTAGAGTCAGCATGGTGCCACCTCTGCTGTATTTTATTGGCTAAAGAAACTACAAGACCAGTCTAGATTTAAAGGGAAGGGAAATAGACTTCACATTTTAATGGGGGTTGGGGGGAGCTGCAAAGTCTTACTGTGGATGGCAGGGATACAGGGAAGAGACTAATTGAGGACATTTTTGCAAGCAATCTACCACACTTGGCAGAGAATAGGTGTACAAATAAAATGTTTGAATTACATCTGAGAAGTATTAGATTTAGCCAAAATCTGGGAAGGTCTTTCAAAGAAGAAAACTTTTCTCTTTGGTTCTATTCCATGTGGCTTTTGTCATCATTTTCCCACTCCTGTGGCTCCACTCCACTTTTACAAGGACTCAGGCCTGTGTGCTGCCCCATCAGTGCCCAAGTCCTCCTAGGCAGTTGATAGACTATGTGTTGGGCCCCACTGAGTGCCTAATATAAGCCAGACTCTACATTGCGAATATAGAAGTATGTTCAGTTCAGTTCAGTTGCCCAGTCATGTCCAACTCTTTAACCCCATGGACTTCCCTGGGAAGCATGCCAGGCTTCCCTGTCCATCACCAACTCCCAGAGCTTGCTCAAACTCACATCCATTAAGTTGGTGATCCCATCCAACCATCTCATCCTCTGTTGTCCCCTTCTTCTCCTGCCTTCAATCTTTCCCAGCATCAAGGTCTTTTCAATGAGTCAGTTCGTCACATCAGGTGGCCAAAGTATTAGAGTTTCAGCTTCAGCATCAGTCCTTCCAATGAAAGACTGATTTCCTGTAGGATGGACTGGTTGGATCTCCTTGCACCAAGGGACTCTCAAGAGTCTTCTCCAACACCACATTTCAAAAGTATTAATTCTTTGGCGCTCAGCTTTCTTTATAGTCCAACTCTACACACAGCAGTGTGCAGGTGAAACATAATTCTTGTCCTGTGGTGGTGAAGATATTTGAGTAGAAGTTACAAGTGCAATTAGTTACAAAGACATGTGGAGTTGAAGAGAACAGATAAAAACTGGCCTGTTGGAGAAGTGATGTTTGAGATGAGACTGAAAGGGACAGTTGGAGATGGCTGACCCAGAGGCTCCTACAGACAGAGAAGGCGATGTGAAGCACTTTCCCGGGAAAGAGGGCAGGGGAGGATCCGGAAGGGGAGGAGGACTGGATGACTGGGGCCCTAGGGCCAGGGAGGAGTGTGCAAGAGCGGGTCACCCAGGCTCCCAGGCCCAGAAGGCTCTTTCCCAAGAGATAGGAGAAGCTGTTGAAGGGTTTTAAGCAGGGGAAAGATCAAACAAACAAACAAACAAACTCTTCCTAGGCTGCATAGAAAATTAGATTAAAGGAGTGCTAGACTGGTTATGAAATCCACTCCCTTCCTCACCATCATGGGCTTGGGAAGAAAGCAGAAGGACTAACCTTAATCCACACTGGTTATGATAACTTTGTCCTTAAGTGCTTATTCAAAGACATCTTTAACATGCATTTTTAGAGTTGTCCTTTCCTGAACAGTGACTTCTTAGCCTGTGGGTATTGGAAGGGAGGGGACTGGGAAGGGCCAGTAGGGGGCTGTTCCCCTGCCTGCCCTGCCTGGAGGGGCTGGGTGGCTGTATAAGGCCTTAAATGGGTGCAAGAGCCTGCTCCTTTTTTTTTCCTACCCTTTTTATTGGGGGTCATTTTAAAAACTTTGCTACCTTAAGGTACCTGGGTTTTCAGGGTAAAGCAGGCATGGCTTGTCACAGGAGGATTAGAGACCCTCCTTAGAGCCCCGTGTTACCAGCTTTGCTACTCTGGGAGTAGCTGATGGACCTTTGTCAATGAATGGAGTCAACCAACTGTGTGTCTTCCAGCTCCATTCAGTCCTGGAGTGGGGGGAGGCAGGGGGGAGAAGTCACAGAAGCAACGTGTAAACCAGCCAGTTTCCGCCTAATAAAACACTGATGGTCCTCCTCTGGCCAGCAGTTCATTCACCAGGAGGCCCAAATGCCACTGCTGTCTTGTCTGTGCTCGTGAATTTTCAACATTTGGAGTTTTCTTCAAAGCCTATGATTTCTGCTTATCAATCACGTTCAATATCAGGTTACTTGGAGAATGGAGTTATTACCTTTAATGTTTAATAACTGTGCCACAAAGATAATATAATAAAATCCAAGAAATGTAATTTAGACAGGCTTTGGACTCAAACCTTACCTGTGTGTGTCNTCCACTCCACTTTTACAAGGACTCAGGCCTGTGTGCTGCCCCATCAGTGCCCAAGTCCTCCTAGGCAGTTGATAGACTATGTGTTGGGCCCCACTGAGTGCCTAATATAAGCCAGACTCTACATTGCGAATATAGAAGTATGTTCAGTTCAGTTCAGTTGCCCAGTCATGTCCAACTCTTTAACCCCATGGACTTCCCTGGGAAGCATGCCAGGCTTCCCTGTCCATCACCAACTCCCAGAGCTTGCTCAAACTCACATCCATTAAGTTGGTGATCCCATCCAACCATCTCATCCTCTGTTGTCCCCTTCTTCTCCTGCCTTCAATCTTTCCCAGCATCAAGGTCTTTTCAATGAGTCAGTTCGTCACATCAGGTGGCCAAAGTATTAGAGTTTCAGCTTCAGCATCAGTCCTTCCAATGAAAGACTGATTTCCTGTAGGATGGACTGGTTGGATCTCCTTGCACCAAGGGACTCTCAAGAGTCTTCTCCAACACCACATTTCAAAAGTATTAATTCTTTGGCGCTCAGCTTTCTTTATAGTCCAACTCTACACACAGCAGTGTGCAGGTGAAACATAATTCTTGTCCTGTGGTGGTGAAGATATTTGAGTAGAAGTTACAAGTGCAATTAGTTACAAAGACATGTGGAGTTGAAGAGAACAGATAAAAACTGGCCTGTTGGAGAAGTGATGTTTGAGATGAGACTGAAAGGGACAGTTGGAGATGGCTGACCCAGAGGCTCCTACAGACAGAGAAGGCGATGTGAAGCACTTTCCCGGGAAAGAGGGCAGGGGAGGATCCGGAAGGGGAGGAGGACTGGATGACTGGGGCCCTAGGGCCAGGGAGGAGTGTGCAAGAGCGGGTCACCCAGGCTCCCAGGCCCAGAAGGCTCTTTCCCAAGAGATAGGAGAAGCTGTTGAAGGGTTTTAAGCAGGGGAAAGATCAAACAAACAAACAAACAAACTCTTCCTAGGCTGCATAGAAAATTAGATTAAAGGAGTGCTAGACTGGTTATGAAATCCACTCCCTTCCTCACCATCATGGGCTTGGGAAGAAAGCAGAAGGACTAACCTTAATCCACACTGGTTATGATAACTTTGTCCTTAAGTGCTTATTCAAAGACATCTTTAACATGCATTTTTAGAGTTGTCCTTTCCTGAACAGTGACTTCTTAGCCTGTGGGTATTGGAAGGGAGGGGACTGGGAAGGGCCAGTAGGGGGCTGTTCCCCTGCCTGCCCTGCCTGGAGGGGCTGGGTGGCTGTATAAGGCCTTAAATGGGTGCAAGAGCCTGCTCCTTTTTTTTTCCTACCCTTTTTATTGGGGGTCATTTTAAAAACTTTGCTACCTTAAGGTACCTGGGTTTTCAGGGTAAAGCAGGCATGGCTTGTCACAGGAGGATTAGAGACCCTCCTTAGAGCCCCGTGTTACCAGCTTTGCTACTCTGGGAGTAGCTGATGGACCTTTGTCAATGAATGGAGTCAACCAACTGTGTGTCTTCCAGCTCCATTCAGTCCTGGAGTGGGGGGAGGCAGGGGGGAGAAGTCACAGAAGCAACGTGTAAACCAGCCAGTTTCCGCCTAATAAAACACTGATGGTCCTCCTCTGGCCAGCAGTTCATTCACCAGGAGGCCCAAATGCCACTGCTGTCTTGTCTGTGCTCGTGAATTTTCAACATTTGGAGTTTTCTTCAAAGCCTATGATTTCTGCTTATCAATCACGTTCAATATCAGGTTACTTGGAGAATGGAGTTATTACCTTTAATGTTTAATAACTGTGCCACAAAGATAATATAATAAAATCCAAGAAATGTAATTTAGACAGGCTTTGGACTCAAACCTTACCTGTGTGTGTCTGTTTAATCTTTCTTAATCCCGTCCCCAGGGCTAAGGAAAACCTTGTTTTCTTGCTACCTTCTGCCTCGGCTGTGTCTTTTTTTTGTTCCTGATGGTCTGGGTGATGCTTCCTGAGTGTGGGCAGCTGGAGGGAGAGGTGATGCTGAGGAGGACCATGTTCTGAGCCAGCTCTGCGCTGCGTGAGTAGGGATTGGTGGCAGAAGTAGAGTCGGGGCTGGTCTGTGCTCCGGCTGCAGATGAAGCACGTGCCTATGTCGTCTGGATGATCGTACTGATTCCTCCAAGCCTGAGTGTCTCTGGGGGGCTTTCCCGAACAGAACTTAGCTTCACAGCAGACGGATGGCTCTTTGTGGTGAAGGGGTTCTTGGGGTAACAAAGTGTGACAGTAAAGAAGGAAGATTTCTTTCTTTACTCTTTTCTGCTTAGGAATATGCTTAAAATTGAATTTAGTCATTCCGATCTGTCTTTTTGGAAGGAGCATCACTATAAATTTGAATTTGCAAATTAAAACTGATTTCCCACAGGCAGATTCCCCTGGAGAAGGAAGGCAGTTAGACTGTTCTTAGTTCTTCCTGTAAGGAATATAGACCATAATGGTGGCCCTGTTTTGTATCCTGAGGGGCTGTGAATGGGAAGTCTATGGTAAGGTTCATAGAATGTTTAGTTTTCTCAGGGAGCCATAGAAATGTGAGGCAGTGCAGTTGTGCTGGGAACCCCCAGTCTCCAGACTTTCATTTCAGTATCGGTCATAGAGAGAGAGGATCCGTAAGCTTTCCTTCCCCTCCCCATCCCTCTCTCTGTGTTCTCAAGGAATGAACCAAAGGATCAGAGACTAACTGTACATGAGGATCCTTCCAACAATTAATCCCCATCTTACATCTTTGAAGGAGCAGGGTAACTCCCATCTCAGATTTTACAGTTTTCCTTTTTTTGAACTTCTTCATACATCATGAACTGACTTGTCTTCTAAAGGAGTCAGAGTTAACAAGGCTGCCCTTGAATAGCATAACCCTGAATCAGGTATAATGCAGGCTTTTGCTTTTTCATCTAATTGATTGAATTTCTCTTTCTGCTCTACTTTTGTTCGGAATAGAGAGAGGAGATGAGGAAAAGGGCTGAAACCAGTTCCTAAAGGAAGTGTTCTTAAGGAAGCCAAGCTTGAGTTCTGTGGATACTCCAGTTTTGACTGCTCTGATATTTTCTTAAATATATTCAGGTCTGCTTCAACTCATGGGGAAAGATGGCAGAGCTTTGAGCCCAGAGTCATATGTCATACCAATCAAGACAAAAATAATGGAGCGTAGACATTAAAAACCTTTGTTGTGAATACAGTGATATTATCCCTTTTCAAAATTAGATACAACTCTGTATATACCAGGGAAATGTCTCTACACACCACTGATTTAACAGTTTAACTGAATTAATTAGTCACTTCAGTTCAACAAATGGTCAATTCAGCCAACTTCCTAATTGATTCTTAGTAAAACCGAACCATCAGCTGCCTGAACCAGCTGGTCATTGTGTGATTTAGACATAGGCCTAGGGTACCAAGGTTAAACTAATAAGTGAAAAAAAGTGAAAGTCTGTTACTAAGTCATGACCGACTCTTTTGTGACCCCATAGACTGTAGCCCTCCCAGGTGGTGCCAGTGGTTAAGAACCTGCCTGCCAATACAGGAGATGTAAAATATGTGGATTTAATCCCTGGGTCAGGAAGATCCCCTGGAGAAGAAAATTCTCCAGTGTTCTTGTCTGGAGAATTCCATGGACAGTGAAGCCTGACAGTCAGAGAGTCGGACACTACTGAAGCAACTTAGCATACACACTGACTGCAGCCCGCTGGGCTCCTTTGTCTGTGGGATTTCCCAGGCAGGGATACTAGAGTGGGTTGCCATTTCCTTCTCTATGGGACCTTCCTGACCCAGGAATTGAATCCATGTCTCCTGCATTGTAGGTGGATTCTTTACCGCCGAGCCACCAGGGAAGCCCAAACTGATGACTATGATCAAACTTAAGGAAGAGTCAGAGAACTCTAACCATGCAGCTAGAACAACATCTCTTGAAATAATACAGGGAAATCATAATCCACACTCCTCCAGGTCTCATCTGACTTCACATTAAGTGGTGTTTTTCAATTCATTTTGAAAAGCACATGAAAAGATGTTGACACGCTTGGATGAGTGGCAGGCCATAAAGGAGATACCGAGAGTGAACTTTCCCGAGGCAATTTGAAATTAGAGATAATGATGCTATTTAGTATTTTCTTAAGTCCTTTCTGGAAACATTACTTTTCAAGGACTTGAAGTAATTGAAAGAGAGATATCCATTAAATATATTCAGAAAAATTTTTCTGTCTAGTTTTGAGTATACTGGATTTGCCTGAGAGGTTTTTTTGGACTTCATTCAGAGAATGGCTTGGGTAGATTTGCTTTGACTTGATGGCTTTGGGGTATAAGGAGGCGTGAATGAATGTGAAGATGTTTGGGGAATTTACATTTGCTTAAGATAACTCTGGTTCAGACTTGAACCTGAGCTTGCGTCTCCATTACTCATCTTAGTACCTCTTGCATCTCACCTAATGTTGATCACAAAGAGTCCAATAAATCTTCAGGTTTGGTTGTTTGCCAGTCTCTAGCTCTTGAGTTTATTCATTGAATTGGACTCCATTTGCTGTTAAGACCTTTGGCTTTAGGGAAGGAACCGTAGGGCCCTGGAAGTTTTGATGTGTTGTCTTTTTTTTTTTTTTTTCCTTTATGGGCTAAGAAATTTACCCAAGTTCAGAGTACAAGGAGGATGATGTTTTACATGGTATTTCCTATTTAGGAGCAAGTGAGGAGTATTCGTGCTGCTGGTTTAAATCTCTCCTCTCAGCTCTGTGCTGAAGAACTGTGTTTGCAGTTGACATCCCTTATTAAAAAAGTCTTGAGTCTCCATGGTTACAAGATTTGTTGTCATTGTTCAGTTTCTAAGTCATGTCCGACTCTTTGTGACCCCATGGACTGCAGCAAGCCAGACTCCTCTGTCCTTCACTATCTCCTGGCGTTCGCTCAGATTCATGTCCATTGAGTTGGTGATGCTATCTAACCATCTCATTCTCTGCTGCCCCCTTCTCTTCCTGCCTTCAGTCTTTCCCAGCATCAGGGTCTTTTCCAGTGAGTTGGCTCTTCACATCAGGTGGTCAAAGTATTGGAGCTTCAGCTTCAGCATCAGTCCTTCCAATGGATATTCAGGGTTGATTCCTTTAGGATTGACTAGTTTGATCTCCTTGCAGTCCAAGGGACTCTCGAGTCTTCTCCAGCTCCACAATTCGGAAGTATCTGTTCTTCAGCACTCAGCCTTCTGTATGGCCTGAACTTTATGGTTACAGGATAGAGCCGTTTAACACCAGAGGCAAGCAGAACACTCAGAGGTGTGGGCAATAATTCAGGTGGGAATGATAAGGGCCCCAAAGGAGATGCAGTCAGGAAGTGGATCTGGATCTGCACGAGGTGCACCAGGGTTGGCCCTGTGGACTTCTCATTGAAGGGCCTTCGTGTAGTCTCTAGATTCAGGAGTCTCTGCTGGCTCAAGTCTTAATGAGATGCCTAGAATGGTAGGTCAGAAACAGATCCCTTCGTTAGCAAAGTCCACCTTACATGTCCCCTTCCAGCTACCGGTTTTCACTTCTCCACCTTTATTATCTTTATGTCACCTGCCTGGAATTTCATCCCCTCTCCTAGAAGTTCACACCTGTCGCTTTCCTCAAGGGCCCAGTGAAAACTCAGCTTTCCCAACATTCTTTTTATGGCCTCACCACAGCACTGTGTAATTTTGAACTTATTCTGCATGTATCTTGTAAGTGTTCCTTAGCGATTTCATTTATGTTTTGACTTCTGATGTGGCACACTTGAGTGTTTGTATGTCCAAGTAAGTAGAACTGGTCTGTGCACACTGAATTGTATGAACCACCTTATATATTTTTTGAAACTTATTTTTATTGGAGAATAATTGCTTTACAGAACTGTGTTGATTTCTTCCGTACATCGACGTGAATCAGCCATAGGTATACACATGTCTCCTCCCTCTTGAACCTCCCGCCTCCCTGCCCATCCCACGCCCTAGGTTGTCAAAGAGCACCTGAACCACCTCATGTTAATGTTCAGTTGGGAGAGGGGGACAGTTATTATTATTTCCACTTTATAGATGATGACATTGAAGTTCAGAGAGGTCCAGTGACTTAACCAAGGTCACATAGTTAAGGGCAGAGTGGGATTTAAAGCTGTATCTTCCAACTTCATGTCCAATATTCTTTCCATGACCACGTACTACCTCTGAGCTTGACGGACCAAATAAATTCTGCCTTCAAGAAATTAGAGCCATAATTTTTTAAAAACATGAAATCCTTCCTTAGAAGTATCTTTCTTAACAGTATGTCTTTTTCTAGAAAATAGCTTGACTTAGAGGAAAAAAGTAGGTGCAACCTTTGGGAAAAGGAATTCTCAAGGTTTACATATTCCTTTGTGAAGTATTTATCAAGTGCCTGTCCTGTGTCAGGCATCCTGCTGATTGACAGGAATGGGAACAGGGTCAAATGAAGACATGATTCCTATGCTTCCTAATCTCACAGTCTAGTGCCTGGGAGATGGGCACCATGGTGGTGGATTTCCTGTGTGCTTGTGAATCTGGAAGACTGATGCCTACTATGGGCAAATTTGATCTTCATTCACTACAAATGAGATTATATTATACAAAAAGTAGTGTTCAGAGTGGGTGGCTGAATGGATAAACAAATGCACACAATGGAATATTATTCATTGTTAGAAATCATGAAAATTTGACATTTGCTACAGCATGTAGCATGAACCTTGAAGACATTATGCAAAATAAAATGTCAGACACAAAAGGAGAAATATTATATGGTTCCCCTTATATGATAGGCAAATTCATGGAGACAGAAAGTAGAGGTTGCCAGGGGCCAGGAGGAGGGCAATGGGGAGTTACTGTTTACTGGGTGCAGAGGTTCCATTTGGGATGATGAAAATGTTCTGGAGATGGATAGTGGTGATGGTTGCAAAACGTTATGGACCTACAATCAATGCTGTTGATTTGTATACCTAAAAGTGTTTAAATCGATAAAGTTCATGTTACGCATATTTTTGCTTGTTGTTTGGGCTTCCCTGGTGGCTCAGATGGTAAAGAATCTGCCTGCAATGGAGACCTGGGTTCAATTACTGGGTTTGGAAGATCCCCTGGAGGAGGGCATGGCAACCCACTCCAGAAATCTTGGGTGGAGAATTCCCATGGACAGAGGAGCCTGGTGGGCTACGGTCCATGGGGTTGCAGAGTTGGACACAACTGAGCCCTAGCACAGCACACAGCTTGTTGTTTTATCCCTCAGTCGTGTCCAACTCTTTCATGACCCCATGAACTGTAGCCTACCAGCCTCCTCTTTCCATGGGATTCCCCAGGCAAGAATACTGGAGTGAGTTGCCATTTCCTCCTTCAGGGGATCTTCCTGATCCAGGGATGGAATTCACGTCTCCTGCACTGGCAGGTAGATTCTTTACTGCTGAGCCACCTGGGAAGCCACAAAAATTAATTCTCCAGAATATTGTTAGCTATATACATAACCATGTTTAAGACAAGAGGAAGATGGACATGGTCATAGCAAACAGTCTCAGGAAAGCAGAGGTGACCTCAGCCACCAACTGGTTTCCAGAGTGCAGAAAACATCGGATGGACAGCCTTCCACGAACGTGAACTGCTTTGCTAGTGTTCAGAGTTGCTCTGGCGAGGGTGGCAGCCCTGGACCAGGATCTGGGTGACTCTTGCACAGTTGATGGGGTAATGAGAAGAGCTGGTTTCAGAGAAACGAGAACATGTGTATTGGAAGGCTGCCTTTGCTTAATGTTCCACACGATCCAGGAGGCCAGATGGCATTTTATGTGGTTTTCACAACTGTGATTTTGGATTGATTACTAAACCTGTTCGTGTTCCTAACCCAGCTCCCTGCCTCCCGCCTGGCTTTTAGCTTAACCTGAATTCTCAGAGCTGAGTTTGAACAGTTGCGTTATAATTTTTTTCTTTTCCTTATTACTGTTGCCTTGGTGCCAGGCTCTACTACCTGATCCAGACCTATTTGCCTGCCCAGAGTCTAACATGGTAAATAAAATCCTTTTTCCAACAGGTCTGATCAAATGAATGGCTTTCACTTTGCATTTGTGTTCAGTTCCAGATTGATTTTTTTCTTAGTTTGGATCACCCGCTTGATGTGTTATGAGAGGAAAACACATGATCCTATGTTGACTTTTCCTTACCCGGTTGGCTTCCATCATCAGACAATGTTTTCATAGGAAAGGCAAATTTATTTTATGTTTAATGTAAGAAAAACAGAATATAATCATAAAAGTAATAAAAGTTAATATTTGAATTTTCAAAACACTTTTCACATAAATAATCTCTTTCAATCCTGACAACAGTCCCACGGAGCTGAGCAGATATTTTCCCACTTCCTTAGAGGAACTGAGACACAGAGATGTTACGTAGTATACCCAAGCTGGCCCGGCTAACACTGGCTAGAGCTGGATCTGGAGATGATAGCTTCTGGGGTCCACATCCAGAATTCTTTCCACCAGCCCACTCTACCTACTGGAAGAGAAAATCCAATGTAGTGTAAATAATTTTGGCATCAGCTACCATTTCAAGCTACTTACCAGATCTTTGTTGTCCTTTATTTAAAAAGTCATAGACCTTATTTAATATTAATTAATATTTGCTCAGTCGCTTGCTGCTACTGCTGCTGCTAAGTCGCCTCAGTCGTGTCCAACTCTTTGTGACCCCATGGACTGGAGCCCATCAACCTCCTCTGTCCATGGGATTTTTCAGGCAAGATTACTGGAGTGAGTTGCCATGTCTTCCTCCAGGGGATCTTCCCGACCCAGGGATCGAACTTGCATCTCTTGCATCTTCTGCATTGGCAGGTGGGTTATTTACCACCTGGGAAAATCCTCTCTCATGTTCTTAGCTCTTTAGGAATGCCTGTGACAATGGCCTGCACTGGACCCACTTTAACTGACTGGCAAAGTGAATCAAAGAACAAGCAGTGTGGAGGGAGAGGGCCTGAGAGAGGAGACTGATCTCGATAGAGGACCTGCCTTGCCCCTTAAACTGTGGATTCAGAAGGGAGTATCTTCTTCATCTTTCCTCTTTGGGCACTTTGCCAATGCTTGATGCAATAGGAACTCAGTAACCATGTGTTGAGTGGAGGCTCTGAAGATAGCAGTTCCTTCTTCTGAGGAATTAGATGGATTTGCTCTGTGAAAGTGTATTTTATTAAGATTTTGAACATCACTTATTCATGATTTATTCTCCCCTTACTTTTAAAGGAGGTTTTTCATGTCTTTAGTTCAAGTTCCTCTTAAAACACAACTATCATTCTTGCACTTGTCGAGGCACGGATGAATTAAAGTCTGGGTGAGATGACAGTGAACTGTGATGGCTATACTGTGGGCCCCTTTGCCTGGTTTCCTTGGGCTCTCCTGCTTCCCGAACTATGCAGGAGGTGAGGTGGGGGCTCTGAGTTATTACAGTGATATATCTTGGAACTGAGCTTGAGCAGGGATCATCCTGTTTCCTGTTGGAATTGATTTTCTGTCCAACTTTCATTTCCTATTGTGCATTCCTTTGGGGTCAGAGCAGCTTTGTCAGACAAAAGCAGGGCTTTCTCCTCTGGAGATATTCCTGGATTCTCTGTGTGTTTATATAAGTGGACAGCCAGGCAGTGTAATAAAGTGGCTGCCTGGCCAAATTCTGGCTGTACTTGCCTGGTTGGACTCTGGGAGTTGGGCTCAAAGAGCTTTAGGACTTGGGCTGGAACCCCAGGCCATCCTGTCCCTTGCCCTGTATCTTAACGTTGTAGGCTTTTATTCTCTGATACCTGTATCAGAGAGCTCTTCAGAAGAGAGGAAATGTTATATTGCTGTTATCATTTCAAATGTTTACTGCTTAAATGAATCTGGTTCGAAGCTTAAACAGACTGTTGGTGAACCATAAGGCTGAATCATTTCTCAAAGAAATCTCTGACCCATGCTTCTGCCTTCTACTGCCTGATTGCTTCCTAATCAGTGTTAAGATGACAATCTCCAGGTTGCCAAGATGTGTGAAAACTAAATCCGTAGCATCCTAAGATGCTGAGTGGAATCAGCTCACTTTCTATGTCCTCAGTATCTGCTCCTATTTTTATTGCTGTCATACCCCCATGGTCTCTGCAAGTGTTCTGGGATATGTCCATCAGCTAGAATAGTGGTGCCAATAAAGTACCATTTTATTAAGTTTAGCAAAGATGAGGTGAGGAATTTTGTTTGATCTTTTACTGTGACTTAGTACCTCTTTAAGCAGTCATTTTCTATCATATTTCTTGGATTTATGCTTACTAGACTATGTTAGTTCATTTGCTGCTTCACAGTCGAGGCCCTGTTTGTTGATGTGTAATCATATCAATAGGATTATATCTGTCAGCATGTTATCATCAGTAGTAGTCAGAAAAATCTAATATAAATTTACTGTAATGCCATAAAGGGTGCCAGTCTTGTGGGCCTAAATAATCTCTTGGGAAAGAAAGCCAGTGATGTGGTAAAGGATTTGAAGGACTTGTTTTGGAATTATTTCTAAAACATGAGGGTTGATAGTATACAAACATGTCCAAATGAATAGAGTCATGTGAAAGCATCCAGTTTTATTCAGCCATAAATTAGATGTTGTATTCTCTGGATGTAGGATTGAAGGAAGGTGGTTTTCCATAAATTCAGCAACAAGGAAGGAAATAGCTTATCACTCTACTCCACCCCCACCCCCTTTATGTGTCATGGACACAGCAAGAAACATTGAGGATTTACCCAGTATATCAGAAAATCATGGTTATTTCTTCCAGGTTATGAAGAACTGTGTCATTGTAGAGAATGTAAAGGCCATCTACATAGTGATTAAGAAAAATAGAATAAGCCAAGAGATTTGAGTTCTGTTCTCAGTTCTGCTTCTAACATGTTCAGGGACCCTGAGCAAATCTCTTTATTGTGCTGGACCTAAATTTCCTTATCTGCGAAAAGATATTTTCAGACGAAATGTCCCCGAGGATCCTTTCCAATTTTGACATTGGACTCAATACATCAACTCCCTTCATTTATTTGCTCAATCTTAGCAACATTAATTTGGATGTGTTAATGGTTTGCATCTGGGTAATCACCGCTCACACCCCTGAAGAATATCTGGCATGCTGGTGGTTTCTGATATTAAAGTGTGGTGAAGGAAATGTGAGATTCCTCCCCAAAACTAGAACTAGAAGCAACTTCTCTTTTAGAGCAAGTGCTAGTGGAATAAACATAAAAGCAGTATAGCCAGGCCAGGCCCTTCTGTCCCTTCATCAAGTCCTGAGGTTTCAGAGTCAGTCGTTCCCGGCGCTCGTGCCATGAAATGACATCCTGTCCAGCTTTTGACAACATGTGAAGGAGGAGGAGGTGTGAGGTCGTGAAGATGCACCCTCTTACCTGTGGCTTCACCGCGAGCAAGTGTGATGCTTCTCAAGTGAAGCACTTGGTTGCAAAGTTGTCCGGCTCGGCAGTCTCCCCAAGTTCAGGTGAGGGTCCCTGGGGAAGTTCACAGAGGAGCAGGTCCCCTTACACCAAAGAAAAGTTAAAAACATTCCAGTTCCAGCAGCATAATCCAGCCACATACACAGGGGGCAAAATTGATACTGTCTCTTGGAGAAAGGGAAAACACTAATAACAAATAAGTCTGATGGGATTTGGAAGAATTTCAGGCTCATTCTTTTGTGATTCCCTGGTGGCTCAGATGGTAAAGAATCTGCCTGCAATGCAGGAGACCTGGGTTCAATCCCTGGTTTGGGAAGATCCCTTGGAGAAGGAAATGACAGCCTGCCCCAGTATTCTTGCCTGGAGAATTCCATGGACAGAAGAGCCTGGTGGGCTACAGTGTGTGGGGTTGCAAAGATTCAGACGCCGACTAACACTTTCATTTTCTTTTGTGATACTGGAGAGCTAAGTTTTAATCTAGTCACTGTGGGTGTGATGGAGGCTGATAAATAGCATGGTATTCCACTCTCTTCCCTGATCAATCTGGGTACTAATCAAGACCAGAAAAAGGCTCAAGAATTGATAGNCTTGGAGAAGGAAATGACAGCCTGCCCCAGTATTCTTGCCTGGAGAATTCCATGGACAGAAGAGCCTGGTGGGCTACAGTGTGTGGGGTTGCAAAGATTCAGACGCCGACTAACACTTTCATTTTCTTTTGTGATACTGGAGAGCTAAGTTTTAATCTAGTCACTGTGGGTGTGATGGAGGCTGATAAATAGCATGGTATTCCACTCTCTTCCCTGATCAATCTGGGTACTAATCAAGACCAGAAAAAGGCTCAAGAATTGATAGCAAAAATGATGAGGAGGATATTTTTACTCAGGAAGATGTGTCTGACCAATGGTACAGAGTGGATTTGGCATCGTTTTAGATCCTTCCCTTGGATCCTCAGAAATATTTGGCTTCACTGACTGAGGAAGCACAATCCTGCCTCTTCTTCTCTTCTCCTCTTTGGCTGTCCTTTTCTCTCCTACTTTCTCTGGGTGTCTGCTCCATCTGAATCTTCATTCGTTTACAGAGAAGCCTAAGTTGAAATAAAAGTCAGATATCCCCTCATTCTGCAAGCCTCTCTTATTGCTGTCCTAATTTTCCACCCACTGTCCAGCTCTCTGAAAGAAAAGTCTGTACTTGCAATATCCGCTGCCTTACAACTCACTCCTTAATGCTCTGCAGTTGGTTGTAAATTCTTACATGGTCCTGAAACCACTTTATCAAATGTGGCCAACGACTTACTGATGACCAAACTTAGTCACCAATTCCTAAGCTGTTTTGTGGACCTTCATTGTCTTTGACTTCTTTTTTTATAACAGCATCTGACACTGTTGATTTTCCATTCTGGAAAATCTTTTCCTTCTCTGGCTTTCTCTGCTAGGGTTATGATGAGTCTTGTCAAGCGATGTCTAGAAAGCACTTAAAAACCACTCACAGAAACTCACTCAATAAATATTAACTGAAATTATCATTATTCTGGACCACTGTGCTTTGTAGTTTTTATGTTGCCTCTTTCTTTTTTGTCGATTCTATTTATTCTTTTTTTAAAAATTATTTATTTTTTAATTGAAGGATAATTGCTTTACAGAATTTTGTTGTTTTCTGCCAAACATCAACATGAATCAGTCATAGGTATTCGTATGTGTCCTCCCTCCTGAAGCTCCCTCTCTTCTGCCTTCCCATCCCACCCCTCTAGGTTGTTACAGAGTCCCTGTATGTGTTCCCTGTGTCCTACAGCAAATTCCCATTGGCTATCTGTTTTATGGTATTGCACTCATCTCGCATGCTGGTAAAGTAATGCTCAAAATTCTCCAAGCCAGGCTTCAGCAATACGTGAACCGTGAAATTCCAGATGTTCAAGCTGGTTTTAGAAAAGGCAGAGGAACCAGAGATCAAATTGCCAACATCCACTGGATCATGGAAAAAGCAAGAGAGTTCCAGAAAAAACATCTGCTTTATTGACTATGCCAAAGCCCTTGACTGTGTGGATCACAAGAAACTGTGGAAAATTCTGAAAGAGATGGGAATACCAGACCACCTAA
>SJYA01002271.1:474562-544458 GCA_006410615.1 Neotragus moschatus | reverse complement strand
TGATGCTAAAGCTGAAACTCCAGTACTTTGGCCACCTCATGCAAAGAGTTGACTCATTGGAAAAGACTCTGATGCTGGGAGGGATTGGGGGCAGGAGGAGAAGGGGACGATTGAGGATGAGATGGCTGGATGGCATCACGGACTCGATGGACGTGAGTTTGAGTGATCTCTGGGAGTTGGTGATGGATAGGGAGGCCTGGCGTGCTGCGATTCATGGGGTTGCAAAGAGTTGGACATGACTGAGCAACTGAACTGAACGGAACTGAGCTTCCTGTGTTCAATAATTACAATATAGTAATACAAAATGTTGACAGTAGGAGAAACTGAGTGAAGAATAAAAGAGAACTGAATATCTTGAAACTCTTCTGTAAATGTAAATGATTAAAAAAAAAAAAACCCAGAGGGAAAAGACAAGGAAACAAGAATATAAATGATGGGAATTCCTCGGTAGTCTAGCGGTTAAGACTCCATGTTTTCACTGATGAAGGCCCTGGTTTGATCCCTAGTTGGGGAACTAAAATTCCACACACCTCATGCTGAAGCCAGAAAAATAAATAAATAAAATAAAATGATGGCTGGCTTCTCATCAGAAAGAGTGGAGCCAGAAAACAATGGGACAACATCTATAAAGTACTGAAAGAAAAAATAATTTTATTAACCTAAAAATCTCTCTGTAAGAAATATCATTAAAAATGAGAATGGAACAAATGAAAGTTGAGTATTTTGCTTTTTAGTCACAAATTCATGTCCAACTCTTCACAACCCCATGTGCTGGAGCCCACCAGGCCTCCTCTGTCCATGGGATTTCTGGCAAGAACACTGGAGTGGTAGCCATTTTCTTCTTCCGGGGATCCTCCCGACCCAGGGATGGAAACTGGGTCTCTTGAGTCTCCTGTGTTTACAGGTAGATTCTTTACCTTTGAGCATATTTGTTGCCTTTAAAGTCTGCTAAAGATAGTTCTTCAGGCTGAAGGGATTGGAAACTTGGACAGCATATTTGCTGGACCGGTGTCTACCCCTAGTGGTTGGTACCAGCAGAGTTAGGGTGGGGAGACACCTAGGTGAATGTGAGATGATTTATATACATGCCGCTGCTGCTGCTAAGTTGCTTCAGTCATGTCTGACTCTGTGCGACCCCATAGACGGCAGCCCACCGGGCTCCCCTATCCCTGGGATTCTCTAGGCGAGAATACTGGAGTGGGTTGCCATTTCCTTCTCCAGTGCATGAAAGTGAAAAGTCAAAGTGAAGTCGCTCAGTCGTGTCCGACTCTTAGCGACCGCATAGATTGCACCCCACCAGTCTCCTCTGTCCATGGGATTTTCCAGGCAGGAGTACTAGAGTGGGGTGCCATTGTTATATACATGAGAATGAAGCAAATAAGTAAATATCTAGGCAGAGATGAAACTTGTGTGATCTGGATTTTGATCCAGGGCAATGGCAACACTGTTAAAGGGGCTTCTGACCTAGAGGCCTTCCAGCATTTAGGAAAAGTGTATGGAGCTCAGGTCAGGAAGCCCAGCAACCCTTTGTGGGTGGCTCCTCCCCTGCCCCCTTGCAAATTACTAATGACACTTCTACTGATGTGTGCTCTTCTTTTTCTTAGTGTTTGGGAGGTCTGAGGAAGAAATGCCCATCTCTGCTGAGGCTGGGCAGAAGGAAGTGGGGGAATCAGACATGGTTATATGGAAAAGGTGACATCTGAGATGTTTTGTAAGATAAGCGGAATTTTCCAGGTGGAAAAAGGAAGTAAGATCAGTCAGACAGAAAGGCGAGGAGTGTTTGGAAATGTTACATATCTTTTTGAGCTAGGATGGGAGATGAGGCTGGAGACTTGAGGCAGGGCCAGTTTCCAGGTATCCTGTGCGTTTCTGGAGAGGGCTTAGGGATCATGGAAAAAGCAAGAGTTTCAGAAAAACATCTACTTCTGCTTTACTGACTATGCCAAAGCCTTTGACTGTGTGGATCACAAGAAACTGTGGAAAATTCTGAAAGAGATGGGAATACCAGACCACCTAACCTGCCTCTTGAGAAATCTGTATGCAGGTCAGGAAGCAACAGTTAGAACTGGACATGGAACAACAGACTGGTTCCAATTAGGAAAAGGAGTACGTCAAGGCTGTATATTGTCACCCTGCTTATTTAACTTATATGCAGAGTACATCATGAGAAACGCTGGACTGGAAGAAACACAAGCTGGAATCCAGATTGCCGGAAGAAATATCAGTAACCTCAGATATGCAGAGGACACCACCCATATGGCAGAAAGTGAAGAGGAACTCAAAAGCCTCTTGATGAAAGTGAAAGAGGAAAGTGAAAAAGTTGGCTTAAAGCTCAACATTCAGAAAATGAAGATCATGGCATCTAGTCCCATCACTTCATGGCAAATACATTGGGAAACAGTGGAAACAGTGTCAGANGAAAGTGAAGAGGAACTCAAAAGCCTCTTGATGAAAGTGAAAGAGGAAAGTGAAAAAGTTGGCTTAAAGCTCAACATTCAGAAAATGAAGATCATGGCATCTAGTCCCATCACTTCATGGCAAATACATGGGGAAACAGTGGAAACAGTGTCAGAGTTTATTTTTATGGGCTCCAAAATCACTGAAGATGTACTGCAGCCATGAAATTAAAAGACGCTTACTCCTTGGAAGAAAAGTTATGACCAACCTAGATATATTCAAAAGCAGAGACATACTTTGCCAACAAAGGTCCGTCTAGTCAAGGCTATGGTTTTTCCAGTGGTCATATATGGATGTGAGAGTTGGACTGTGAAGAAGGCTGAGCGCCGAAGAATTGATGCTTTTGAACTGTGGTGTTGGAGAAGACTCTTGAGGGTCCCTTGGACTGCAAGGAGATCCAACCAGTCCATTCTGAAGGAGATCAGCCCTGGGATTTCTTTGAAAGGAATGATGCTAAAGCTGAAGCTCTAGTACTTTGGCCACCTCATGTGAAGAGCTGACTCATTGGAAAAGACTCTGATGCTGGGAGGGATTGGGGGCAGGAGGAGAAGGGGACGACAGAGGATGAGATGACTGGATGGCATCACCAACTCGATGGACGTGAGTCTGAGTGAACTCTGGGAGTTGGTGATGGACAGGGAGGCCTGGCGTGCTGCGATTCATGGGGTCACAAAGAGTCGGACATGACTGAGCGACTGAACCGAACTGAACTGAACAGCTGGAGAGACTCCAAATCCTGCCTGACGCCTCAGGGCTTTTTTTCTTTTCTTCATTTTTAAAATCTTTGGGCTGCTCTGGGTCACAACTCTTTGTTGCTGAGTATGGCTCTCCCAAGTTGCAGTTTTTGCAAGAGGGGGCTACTCTCTAGTTGCATTGTGTGGGCTTCTCATTGGTGGCTTCTCCTGTTGCAGAACCAACGCTCTAGGGCTTCAGGGCTCAGTCATCGCTGGGTACCAGCTTAGCTGCATGTGGGAACTTGGTTCCTGGGCCAGAGAACCAGAGAATGAACCCAGGTCCGCTGCAATGGCAAGTGAAAGTCAAAGTCACTCAGTCGTGTCTGACTCTTTGAGACCCCATGGACTGTGTAGTCCATGGCATGGGGACTATACATTCCATGGAATTCTCCAGGCAAGAATACTGGAGTGGGTAGCGTTTCTCTTCTCCAGGGGATATTCCCAACCCAGGGTTTGAACTCAGGTCTCCCGCTTTGCAGGCAGATTCTATATCAGTTGAACCACCAGGGAAGCCCCTGCATTGGCAAGCAGATTCCTAACCACTGGACCCCCAGAGAAGTCCTCAGGCCTTGTTTTTAATCATCCTTAGAGTTTCCTATGGAGAAGGCAATGGCACCCCACTCCAGTACTCTTGCCTGGAAAATCCCATGGACGGAGGGCCCTGGTGAGCTGCCGTCTATGGGGTCACACAGAGTTAGACAGGACTGAAGTGACTTAGCAGCAGCAGAGTTTCCTACTGAGGTAGCCTGCATCAGCCCCTATCTGTGGTGGCCTTCTGCTCACAGTCCTAGCATTGTCCCCCTTGAGCTTCCTCAAGTTTCTAGTTTGTGGAGGACCCAGAGACCCATAAGTAGGAATCCAGGGAGGCAGGAGACCTTTGAAGAGAATAAGCTAAAGCTCCAAAGCCTGTGAGTTTGAGTGCAGTGCAGACTGTCTTGAAATGTTTATCAGGTGCTTACTCCGTGCAAGCATCTATTTGCAGAGAAAGGTCTTTTATGGACATCAAGTGCTTACACAAGCTTGAGATGCAGTCTTGTCTTCAAGAGGCTTACTGTTTACTGGAAAGCCAAACTAACCCAAGATAAATATTAGTGAATAACAAAAGACTAAACCGGTGCCTGGCACAGAGTAGGTGTTCAGCAGGCTTGCAATTAAATGAATGAACGTGTCAATGACCAAAAGTCAGGGTACAGAGGGCAGGTGCCCGAGGAACTCTAGGGAAAGAGAAAGTCGTGTGGGTGTCTCCGAAGAGAGAGACCACAGGCTCCTGGCTTTTCTAAGCATACCAAGGGCCCGATGCGGACCCTGGGGCCAGAATGTCCTCGGAGGATGCGCCCTCGACCTCCCTGGGGTCCCAGTCTTGCCTTGCGTACCCGCAAGGCGATCCTCGCAGGCTGAGCCGCAGCGGCAGAGAGGACCGGAGGTTTCCCACTTCCTGCCCTGCGGTGGAGGGTCCGCAGAAGGGCCGGAGGGGAGGGAGCGCCAGTCCACGGCCCGCCCCGTTGCGTTCCACCCACCGCGTCCCCTCCCCTCCGGCCCCAGGAAAAGCGGCCGCGGGCGCCGCCGCTCGCTGTGGGGCGGGAGGACGCTGCCGAGACGGAGCGCGGCGGCGGGCAGACGAGATGCGAGCGCGGCGGCTCTGGGCCGCGGTGCTGGTGGTGGGGGCGCTGGCGGGCGTCGGCGTCGGAGGTGAGTGGGGCTCCCGCGCGGTGGGAACCCAGGTCTCGGGTGAGCCGTGCCGCGCGTCCTGCCGCGGCCGACTGTACCGAGCAGACGTGGAGCGGGGAAGCCGGTCGGGTGGGTCCTGCGCCCCTGCACTCAGTGCTTGGGGCCAGGCTGGAGCCGTCGGAGCTGAGGACCTTCCGGGCTCCGCTGCGGCCAGGACGAGCCACTACCTAGAGACGGGGCCACCGGGACACCCAGCTAACTCTTAAGCCGAGTTAGGCGGCTGTCCTGGGCGATCTCCACGTGAGCGGCGCGGTGGGCGCATCTCTGAGCCGGGAGTTCAGTCCTGGCTGCGCGCCTCGCAGGTGGTCCCGGCCGTGCGAAGGCAGAGTGGCTTCGGGAGCCCGGGCGTACTTCCCGGGGCTGTTCCCCCTCGTTTGCAGAGGGATGGGGTTGTCGCTTCTCAAATGAGAGCGTGTGCGCGCAGACTTACCGGTTACTCGACATTTCTCTTTCTCTTTGTGTACACTTTATCCCAAGTTTTTGTTTGTTTAGTTTTTATTTGGAGGCTCCCCGCGGGAGCGATTTGGAGGAGGACAAGAGCTCTACCTCCTACAGTGACCCAGGGTGGGGGCAATAGCCTCCGCTTCCGGGACAAACCCAGCATCCGAACACTCTCCACTGTGTGCGAACAGCCACGCCAGGGGTCCCCGGAGCTGGCTTGGCTCCCTGGCTTTGTCTCTCTTGCTGCCGCACACGCACTATCAGCTGCCAGGGCAGTTGGCATTCGGCCTCCTTGGTGCTGGGAGGGGCACGGCCCAGGTTGCTGCCCGTGGCCTTTCTGGTACCCGGGTGACCCTCCCAGGGAGAACTCTGTCTCGTGGTCCACTGTGGCGTTTCTCTGCAGAGGACGCACAAGTGTGCATATACCTACTTTTAGTGAAAAGAGTAGTACTCACGGTAAGTAGTACTCCCTGATGGCTCAGTTGGTAAAGAATCCTCCTGCAATGTGGGGCACCCCAGTTCGATTCCTGGGTCTTGAAGATCCACTGGAGGAGGGACAGGCTACCCACTCCAATTTTCTTGGGCTTCCGTTGTGCCTCAGCTGGTAAAGAATCTGCCTGCAATGTGGGAGACCTGGTTTCCATCCCTGGGTTGGGAAGATCCCCTGGAGAAGGGAGAGGCTACCCACTCCAGTATTCTGGCCTGGAGAATTCCATGGACTGTATAGTCCATGAGGTCGCAAAGAATGGGACAGGACTGAGTGACTTTCAATTTCACATTTTCATGGTAAGACAATTTAGATCCTATGGAAGATTAAGATTTATTGCTAAATCCGTCAGGAAATATTCGATGACTTCCTTTAAGACTCTTGTATGTATAACAGATTGTCCAGGATAGGGCAACAGTATCTTAAAAAAAAACAACAACAACATTTTATTGAGGTAGGATCCGCATTTTAAAAGCTGTATATATTTAATGTATATGACTTGAATTTTGATATAAGTATACACTCATGAGATCATCACCACAATTTATGATCCACAACTTGATGAAAGTGTTACAGATAATACATAGGGGGCTGTTTAAGTTATTGCTGCAGAAGCTTCCCATGTAGTAGCTTCCCATGACTCAAACAAGTCAACTGATGTTTTTAGCCTGCAGTGAGTGGCCTGATGACTATGGCCCAGAATTATGACTCTCCAGCATTCCACCCAGGGAGAGGTTAGAGCCTTGGTTCAGATGCTGTCTGAATGGAGAAGTCTGGAGGCAACTAGGCGTTCTCCTGCAGTGATGCCTGGTTCCATGAACTTAAAACATTTTTTACTTTCTTTTCACACTTACACTTTTCTGAATTTCTGAATGATTTCTGAATTTAGTCATTATGTATTTTTACAGTTTTGGAAGTAAGATAATATGAGGTAGAGTCTAGCATGGTACTTGGTTCAGCTGGTGAAATGAAGAGTGCATTTTTTATTTTGCTGTCTCTCTCTCCACTTCTCACTTCTAGTATACTTTTTGTTGATCTGTTTTACACAGTTGTAATGATCTGTATAGGATTCTACTGCATTGACATACCTAAGTTTACATGAATTATTCTCTTGGGGATATGTTCACAGGTTCATCATTGTGATTGGAGTGATTCCAGAGTGGTGATGGGCTATGCTGAGCTAGCTAACCCCAGAGAACCATTGAGAGGCAGGGTAGAGTCGTATTTAAGAGTATGGGCTCAGGACTTCCCTGGTGGTCCAGTGGCTGACTTTGGGTTCCCATTGCAAGGGGCACAGGTTTGATCCCTGGTCGGGGAACTAGATCCACATGCTGCAATTAAGAGTTCACTTGCCACAACTAAAGATCCACATGCCTCAAGTAAGACCCAGTGGAGGCAAATAAATAAATTTAAAAAGAGGATGGGCTCTAAGCAACTTCCCTGATAGTCTAGGGGTCAAGACTCCACCCTTCCACTGCAATGGGTTCTGGTTTGATTTCTGGTCCGGAAGATTTGCTGGATGGGAAGTTCCCCATGCTGCGAGGTGTGTCCAAAACAACCCACAAAAACAACAACAACAAAAATAAAAAACAAAGGACAAAAGATCATGGTTTCTAGAGAAGACCTCCAAAGTAAAAAACCCCCAGTAATAGTGGCTTCCTCAGTGTCCCAGTGGGTAAAGAATACACCTGCAATGCAGGAGATGAGGAGATTCAGCTTTGGTCCCTGGATTGGGAAGATTCCCCTGGAGATGGAAATGGCAACCCACTCGAATATTCTTGCCTGAAAAATCCCATGGACAGAGGAGCCTGGCAGGCTACTGTCCAAAGGGTTGCAAAGAGTCAGACATGACTGAACAGAGCGGAGAGCAAAAGCAGTTTCAGTTATATTTCACACCCTTTTCACTCCAGTGTTTATGATGGGGTTGCAGGGATCATCAGATCCCTGGGAGGCAGATATAGGATGAAAGTAGGAGAGCTCTGTTGGAACACAGTGTTGAAGGGACACAGACTGGATGAGGATGTCACAGAAAGGCTGTCCCAGTGTGGGAGAGTCTGGTAAGGGGAGAAGAGAGGTTGTTTGGTGGTAGACTTGAGTTTTGAAATTCATGTGCAAAGATGATCTTTTTAACTTCACTTAAGAAATATTGTGTTTTGTGGCTTCCTCAAATATGGGTCTTTATTCTAATCTAAGACCTACTGAGTAACAGGTTTGTTTTCTATCTAATTTGATTAACTCTGAGCTCAGGTGCTGATGTCTCCTCCTGAACTTATAATCTAAAACTCTCCAGCTGAAAGGAACTCTCAGAGCCTGGAGAGATAGCAGGGGGATTTTTGGCTGGGGAAGGGGACAGCTGTGGTTTGAATGTGTGCGTGCTAAGTCACTTCGGTCATGTCTGACTCTTTGCGACTCTATGGACTGTAGCCCATCAGGCTTCTCTGTCTGGGGATTCTTCAGGTAATAATACTGGACTGTGTTGCCATGCCCTCCTCCAGGGTATCTTCTTGACCCATGGATCAAACCTGCTTCTTTTGCACTTCCTGCATTGGCAGGTGAGTTCTTTGCCATTAGTGTCACTTGGGAAGCCCAGCTATGGTTTAAAGCCAATCAAATGTAGGTTTAATTTTTTTTTTTAACATTTTATTGTATTGGAGTATAGCTGCTTAACAATGTTGTGATAGTTTCAAATGGACAGCAAAGGAACTCAAATGTATACATGTATCCATTCTCCCCCAAACTCCCCTCTCATCCAGGCTGCCACTAGATGTGGGTGTAGTTCTTAATTTTGCCTCATTATCTGTTTTACCTTGGGCAAGTGACTTAATCTCTGAGGTCCTCTGTTTCCTCCTCTATAGAGTGGAGGAATTAGTACTTCTACAGTTGTACCAATTAAATGAAATAAAGGCACAAAATAAGTTTTCAATAAATGTTAGCCACTCCTGTCATTATTTTACTTGTCCATGGTAACTACAGTGTTTTGGAGGTTAGACTGTTAGTGCTTCATCCATGCATACAATTCTAATTCCTAGAATGAGACCCTCGCTTCTGTGATAGGGGTGTGCATACGTGCAAAGTCGCTTTGATCATGTCCAGCTCTTTGCGACTCTATGGACTATAGCCGGTCCAAGGAATTCTCCAGGCAAGAATACTGAAATGCATTGCTCTGCCTTCCTCCAGGGACCCTTCCTTATTTCAACCCATTCTGCATTGGTGTATCTCAGCTGCTCTGGCCCAGCAAGAGCTCACAGAAGAGCCCAAGGGGGAGTGAGGGGTCTCTCCCCATACATTGGCTTTATCCACAAGAAAACTTTAAGTCCTGTCCCTGGGAAAAGAGGAAAGTAAAATACATTCACAGGATTTGAGAAGAAGGATGCGCCTACTTTGTTCAGTCAGTACTCTGTGTGCAGTGGTACCTAGGTACAAAATATGTACCTATGGAAAGGCATCTTGAGGAGGTACGCCTCACCTTAAGATAGCTAATATTTGAATATCTGCATTCATTCATAGACGATCCTCAAATGCTCCCTCTGGGCATTCTGGAGGATATTAGAATACAGTCAAGACCATGAGTTCTTTGGGCACTTGGACTCCAACACTCTTGTGCCATTTAGACCTCTGCTCTGAAGGTCCTGGAAACTCAGGGGATCATCATGAAGTGTCTGCCTTTGTCCCTGTCTTCTGGAAGAATATGCATGGGAGGGCAACATTCTCCTTTCCACCTTTCAAAATTGTGAGTGTGCATGGCAGAGGTCTCCCGGGGCAGCATATGTGAGACAAGGAGGCAGAGTCAGGAGGGGGAGTTAGGATATGGCTCTGGACTTTCCTAGTAGAAATTCCTCCTCTGCAACTCCCCACCCAACTCAGGATCTCTGCTTATCATTCCCTCCCAGACCCAAGACTCCTTCTATCCTTTTTGGCAAGAATAGCCAGAAAGCATGCCTGCAGGAACCGCAACTCATGAATCAGCAGACAGATAATTAACTGGGGGAATGACTGAGCAGCTTCGGGGATCGACCGCTTAGTTTGACCCATCCCCCCTGCTGCCCACAGAGCTGGCCTGCTGTTCTACTCCTGACCCCTGGCCCTTGCTGCATGGAATGGTTATCGTGGCTGATGGAGCTCAGGTCACGAGTGGAAAAGCAAGTGGAAGCAGAGGAATGAGGCTGCCTGTCCTTGGGAGTAAACTGCTGGTGTTTTTCAAATGGGAGACTCTGCAGCAAAGAATTGATAAAATCTGCCTTTCTTTCCGTGCACAGTATCACCAGAACACTCTTTTTTTTTTTTTTTTAAGTTTATTGAAATATAATTTATGTTCAGTGAAGTGCATTCTTTGTAGGTGTTCAGTACTATGCATTTTGACAAACACACAGTCAAGTGGGCTTTCCGAGTGGCTTGGTGGTAAAGAATCCGCCTGTCAATGCCGGAGACGCAGGAGACTCTGGTTCAATCCCTGGGTCCAGAAGATCCCCTGGAGCAGGAAATGGCAACCCATTCCAGTATTCTTGGCTGGGAAGTCCCATGCGCGAGGAGCCTGGCAGGTTACATTGCAGGTGTTGCCGAGAGTCTGACACGACTGAGTGACTGATGCACGCACCAGAGTGGTAGGGGAGTGTGGTGTCTCCTTCTAGGTCTCCTGCAGGTTGAGAACAGACCACACTCTATGCTGGGAGTTTCCTGAGGACTGTGGGAATGGGCTGGACCAAGTTTCTTCTGGAGTTCCCCTTGGGCTTTGGGAGTCCAAGAGGTTACCAGGTTTTGATGCTGAACGTGCTCATTTGTATAGAGCCTGGCGTGCTCTGGGGAACCTACATTTAAATGAATGCAAATCTAGAGACTGAGGCAGAACACAGGATATGTAAAAATAGCTTTATATATATATATATATTTTAGCTTATAAAAGTAATTCAACTTTTTGTGGGGAAAAAAAAGTCAGTGGTATTACCTGTCTATTCAGTGGTTAGGACTCAGGGCTTTCACGGTGGTGGTCCAGGTTTAATTCCTGTCAGAGAACTAAGATCCTGCAAACCTCGCTCCGTGACCAAAAAATAAATTAAAAAAAAGTCAAGCAGAAAAAAAAAAAAAAAAGTCAAGCAGTGCAAACATAGAATAATGTAAAAAGTACAAGTGCCTTGTAGTCTTGCCCTTAAAGATAACCACTTAAAATTTTTTTTGAATTATAGTTTTTTATTTTTTAAATTATGAAATTATGATAACATATTTACAGGAGACTTGGAAAATAGAACAAGGTTACATATAGTTCCATTGTATATTGCACTTATTTTTTAAGTAGATAAATTAAGATTTTTAGTTGGAGTTTCTTTTTTTTATTTTTTTTTTAGTTGGAGTTTCATATCAAACTCTCAAAAATTAATAGAATGAATAAACAGAAGTAGAAGTAGACCTGAAAAGCACTATGAACCAATTCAACATAATTAAGATTTATACAGACAGAAAAAAAAACCCAAAATTCTGTAAAGCAATTATCCTTCAGTTAAAAAATAAATACATTTTAAAAATTAAAAAAAAAAGGTTTATACAATTTTCACACAACAGCAGGGTACAAATTCTCGTCAAGTTCCCATAGACTATAAACCAGGAGACACTAAAACTTATCCAGAGGCATAAGATCAGGTACAAACATTTCAGGTCTAAAAGTATTGAAATCATACAGAGTCTGTTCTTTTATTGTTGTGGAATTATGTTAGAGATCAATATGGAGATATTTGAAGATAGCCCACATATTTTCAAGTGCGGTATGACATTTACCACGAGAGATCCTTGACTTAGCTATTGAAAGCTTCAATAAAGTTAAAAGACTAAAGAGACACAGAGGCTGATTGCAGAGAAGAAAGCATTTAAATGAGAAATTAATATCAAAGATACTTTAAAAACCCCATGTATTTGGAAATTATATGTCCACTTTTAAATGATGGGTGTAAGATAACCACTGTTGGCAGTTACTCCAGAATTCTTTCCTATGTATATGGAAATTTTATTTCCATAAATAAATTTTTAAGGAAATATTTTCCCATGTATATTTCCACTGTATATAATTATTTATCTTTATTGTTGTTTCTCAAGCAGAATCATTCACAGTAGCATCATTGTCACTTAATAATATACCATGGGCATCTTTTATATCTAGTTTATGGCTTTCTATTACTGTTTATTCTAAGAGCTGTCATTCTAGCCCAAAGGCATATTATTATATGGATATGTCTGAATTTTCTTAACCAAGTCCCTGTTGGTAGTCATTGGGATCACCCCCAATTATCTGCTACTACAGATAAAGCTGCAGGGGACATCCTTGTTCATTATTATGCACCTTTGTTCAAGTGTCTCTACCGTTGAATTTCTTAAACTAAAATTCCTGGGTCAAAGGACACGAATATTTTAAATTCAAATTTTTATAGCTCTTCCAAATTGTCCTCAAAATGGTAGGACCAATTTGCCTTCCTACCAAGACAGGCTGGCAGCAGGGCTGGTGACACCAGATATAGCAGATATGACCACAAGATATGAGTTGGAGGAAGAAAAGTAATGAAACTGAACAGTCAAATGCCAAGTGAAGCGAAGTGAAATGCATTCAGTCGTGTCCGACTCTTTGTGTCCCCATGAGCTATACAGTTCATGAAATTTTCCAGGCTAGAATACTGGAGTGGGTAACCTTTCCCTTCTCCGGGGATTTCCCGACCCAGGGATCGAACCCACATCTCCCGCATTGCAGGCGGATTCTTTTCCAGCTGAGCCACCAGGGAAGCTAAGGAGGTCACCAAAAGGGCACTGCTTGGCTGGGCCTCAAACAGAGCTTGGTACAGGCTTGCCTCTTTTCTATATTGAGTGAGTCAGATTGGAGGTGAGTCTTGTGCTGATAAAGTTTTCCAGAACTTGAAATGCAGCATTTGAATGAAATGTTAGTTAGGACATTAGGAAGAAACAGACATGTATATAAAATTAGAGGGATCTTGGGCCCTGGGATGCTAGGCTTCCTAGAGTATTAGCCTACTGATATTTTCTGCCTGGAAAATACACTTTCAGGGCTGGCTGCACTGTGAAAATCACTAATTTAGTCCCATTTATTTTACGGAGAAGCAGAAAGGGAGGCCCTGAGAGGCAAAGTGACTTGCTCAAGATCATACAGCTAGTTTAGTGGCACTGGAGGAGTCTAGCCCTGAGGGCTCCTGTCTCCTGGCCAGTGATTCTTCACTGTATCCCATAGAGACCAAGGGCCCTCTCTCATCTGCCCCTGAGGTGGGTGGGGAATGTGTGGGGATGGGCATTCCTAGTGCAGGAAGTGATTGGCATGAAGGTAAGAAGGAAGGAAACCAACATGTACTGAGCATCCACTAATTTTTTTTTTCTATTTTTAAAATTGGAGTATAATTGCTTTACACTGTTGAGTTAGTTTCTGCTATATGATGAAGTGAGTCAGCTCTATGTATACATACATCCCTTCCCTCTTGAGCCTCCCTTCCAACCCACCCCATCCCTTTAGGTCATCACAGAGTGCTGAGCTGAGCTCCTTGTGTGATACAGTAGCTTCCCACTGGCTATCCAATTTACACATGGTAGTGTGGGTCGGGGAGATCGCCTGGAGAAGGAAATGCCAACCCGCTCAAGTACTCTTGCCTGGAGAATCCCATGTACAGAGAAGCCTGGTGGGCTACAGTCCATGGGATTGCAAAAGAGTTGGACATGACTTAACAACTGAACAACAGCAGCAGCTAAGTGTATACATCTCAGTGATACTCTCAACTCATCCTCCTGCTTCCTTGCTGTGTCCACAAATCTTTTCTCTATGTCTGTGCCTGAGCATCCGCTATTGATGGTTCATGTTATCTCATCGAATCGTAACAACTCTTGAAGTAAGTATCATGCCCATATTTGGGAGTGTGGGGGGGAAGGAAACAGTTGTTGAGGGTCCCAGTGCTTGGCTGATGTGGTTGGGTTAGACCTGTTAAACACAAGGGAACAGTGATAAGTTCTTGAACAGGAATGTGACAGAGACTCAGAGTCACTGGACCTTAGAGCACTAGAGAGAGGAGGGTCTGTGTTTGAGGTCACACAGCCGGGGGAGTGGTTAAAGGTCTCCTGCCTGCTGTCTGCAAGCTTCTCTCACCACTTCCACTGTTACACAATAATAACCTTCACTGGTTTTTAAATTAGGGTTTAGTTGGTTTACAATGTTAGTTTCTGCTGTACAGCAAAGTGAATCAGCTATACATATACATGTATCTTCTCTTTGTCACACACACAAAAAATGTCCATTGTTTTCTCCTCCTGCCCTCAGGGTGTTCGTTTTCCAGGGGTCAGGTGTTAATTTTAGATGGCAGTTACACGGAAGACAGGACTCTGTCCTTTTTATGTGGTGTTCAGCGCATGGCTACCTAATTACACCAGTTGGAAATGATAAGCAGACATGATCTGGCTTCACTTATAAGGACGGGGACTACTGGCTGAAGAAGGGTCAGTGAAAGGGCATGGCCAGTGGTCAATACGTTTGAAAACTTTGTCCAAAGAGATCCCCTTGCTCATGGCAAAATCTTTCCTGTTTTGGGGTCTTGCCCCTCATACCTTTGGATCAGCAGATCCTCAGAGTACATCTAGGGCCTAACCACACTATGAACACCACTACCATCCAAATCCAATCCCCTGCCCTCTGCTGTCTGGATTACTATTTAAAAATTTTATTTATTTATTTGATTTTGGTTGTGCTGGGTCTTTGCTGCTGCAGGCAGGCTTTTTCTAGTTGCAGCCTGCGGGGGCTGCTCTTTGTTGAGATGCCTGGCCTTCTCACGGTGGTGGCTTCTCTTGTAGCAGAGCAAAGGCTCTAGGCACATGGGCTAAGTCGTTGTGGCAGTGGGCTTAGTCGTCCTGGGTTATGTGGGGTCTTCCTGGATCAGGGATTGAACTTGTGTCCCCAGCGTTGGCAGGTGGGTTCTTAACCACTGGAGCACCAGGTAAGTCCTGATGCCTGAATTGTTGTAATGCTTCCTAACTGGTCCCTTTCTGGTCTTGCTCCCCTACTGTCTGCCCTCCTTTCAGTGGCCAGGATGACCTTTTTCAGTTCATCTCTGCTCACAGTCTGCCAGCGGCCTCCCACCACATAGAGAATGACGGCCACCCTCCGGACCGTGGCTGCCACTTCCCAGTATTATGGTTCCTGACTGCATTTCCAGCTACCTCTCTACCTAGCTCCTCTTCCCTCTCCCCACTGTTTCTTAAAGAGGCTGAGGTCCATCGAGCTGTTGTGGGTTTTTTGGAGTACTTGTCCTCTAGACCTTCCTATGATTCTCTCCTTCATGATTTTGAAATATCACTCAGAGAGGCCTTTCTTGACTCTTTAAAAAGAATTATTTATCTATTTAGCCGCATCAGGTCTTGGTTGCCGCACTCAGAATCCTCGCTGCGTCATGCGGGACTTTTCCTTGTAATGCCCTGGCTTAGTTTGTCCTGTAGCATGTAGGATCTTAGTTTCCAGATCAAGGATAGAACCTGAGTCTCCTGCACTGCCAGGTGGATTCTTAACCACGGGACCACCAGAGAAGTCCCTTGACCACTTGACATGCTCCCCTCACTGATGCTTTATCCTGCTGTATTTTCTAAGAATAAATTTATGTACTTTTCAGTGAAGGATAATGGCTTTACAATATTATGTCTGCCTCTGCCACACATCATCATGAGTCAGCCCTAGTCTGTTTTCTTAATGCATTTGAGTACTTTTTGCTTGTGTGTGTTTTGGTTTTCTGTTGAGCATGTTTGATTTTCTAAGCTCCACGAGAGTAGGGCGGTTGTTTAGTTCATCAGTGTGTCTCCAGTGCTTAGCAGAGTGCCGGACACAGATAGGTACTCAGTGAGTTTTTGTTGGGTAAATGAGAGGGTGAATAAATGGCAACGTCATGGATACATCTTAGTAGAAAAGTATATAAGTCAAGTGACCACTTTTCTGTTATCCATAGGTGGATTAACCATTGCAAAATGTTCAGTCTAGGCTGGCTTTTCTCAATCATGCAAAATATATCAGGTCAGTGTTCCTCAAAATCATGTAATATATGCTGCTGCTGCTGCTGCTAAGTCGCTTCAGGCGTGTTNAGAAGGGGATGACAGAGGATGAGATGGCTGGATGGCATCACTGACTTGATGGGCGTGAGTCTGGATGAACTCTGGGAGTTGGTGATGGACAGGGAGGCCTGGCATGCTGCGATTCATGGGGTCGCAAAGAGTCAGACACAACTGAGCGACTGAACTGAACTGAACTGAATGTCCATGATTCTATTTATTCTTTCTGCTCTTTAAATAGAGACATCTCCCTTTGCTTCTGTCCTTAGCCATCTTCCCTCTTAAAAGGCACACAGAATGAACTTACTATTAAATTAAGTTTAAGCTTCAGAGCCTCCCATTAGCGTGGGTCACTTCCAAGGTATTTTTGTTTTTTAAGCGTTTCGTTTTCTCAAAAATTAATTTAATTTAATTTTATCTTATTTTTGGCTGTACCAGGTCTTCATTGCTTCGAGCAGGCTTTCTCAAGTTGTGGTGCACTGCCTTCTCATTGCGGTGACTTCTCTTGTTGTGGAGCGTGGGCTCTAGAGCACAGGCTCAGTATTTGTGGTACATGGGTTTAGTTGCTCCACGGCATGTGGGATCTTCCCAGATCAGGGATCAAGCCGTGTCCCCTGCATTAGCAGGTGGATTCTTTACCACTGGACCACTGGAGAAGTCCTGTGTAGGACCTTTACCGAAGTGTCTTTCAGATTTTCAGTTGAGTTATTTAACTATTGTTGGTTGAGACTACTCCTCTTTATACCCAACTTTGCCCTTCCTCACACTTCTCCTGTCAGCTGGCAACGGAGTAGCTGGGACATTTTGACTTGAATGAAAAAGACAGGTGGTTATGAAATGTTGGCAAGGATATGGAGAAACCGAATTTCCATACACTGTTGATAGGAATGTATAACGCTGCAGTTACTATGAAAAATAGCTTCAGAGATCCTTGAAAAGTTAAACATGAATTACCATATGCCCCTAAATTTCCACATCTTCCAAGAGAAACGTGAAAGAAGGTCCATGCAAAAATCTGTGCACAAATATTTAGGGCAGCGTGACTCACAACAGTCAAAAAGTGACCAACTGACAAATGACTAATCAAAATGGTTTATGCTCTATGGTTTGTCCATAGAGCAGAATCTTATTTGGCAATAAAAAGGAATGAGGTAGTGATACACGCCACAACATGGATGGACTTTAAAAACATTATGGCATGTGAAAGAAGCCAGACCTAAAAGACCCCAAACTGTATGGTCCCACTTTAATGAAATTTCCAGAATAGGCAAATCTGGAGAGAAATTTAGTAGATATCAGTGGTTACCAGGGGCTGCGGTGGGGAGTGACAACTAAAGGTATGGAGTTTCTTTTAGGAAGTTGAAAGTGTTCTCAACTTGGTACTGTGTGCACAACCCTGTAAACATTTCAAACCCCAGAATTTTATTCTTTAAATGGGTGAAGTGTGTAGTATTTGAATTGTATCAACTAAAGCTGTTTGAAAAATGTAGGAAAAAAAGTTTATCCATTGCCTTCTAAATAAAGTTCAAACTCCAAGGCTTGGCTTTCAAAGTCTTTTATTTATATGGTACATTTTTCTTCATCTATACATTTGTAAACCTTACATATTATTCAAATGTCATCCTTCGTCAGATTGGATGTGACTTCTTCTAGACAGATATTCCATTCACCCCTCTCCTGCAGCCCTCAGCATGGTCTGCCTCATGTTGCATTTATTTCTCTGTTGGTCTTATTATCTACATCTGATGGAGAGCTCTTTAAGACCAGAGAGTGTGCCTGTTCATGTTAGTGACTGGCCCCTAGTCTTGTCTGGCTGGTACGTAATAACTTTTTACCACTTGATAGAATGAATGGATTTTGGAATTATTAGAAGTGACCCTGGCTATGACACTCTCTTTACCTACCTCTTTCAGAAGGGTCTTTCAAGAACAATGAGAGATCAAGCGTGTGAAGACATTTTTGGAAACTCTTAAAACTCTAACTGTGCAGGGTATTATTATTATCTGTAACCCTGGTAACTATTCAAATTAGTGTCAATTAACTTTTGGCGGCACGCTGAAGCTGCTTTATCGTCTGTGTTAGTTAGTCAGATGAGGTAATGCACTCTTTCTGGGTACAGTTGTCACTGGAGAGACTGGCAGCATTTCACAGTTGTAAACAAAACTGTCTCGTGCGCGCGATCATGACAAAGAGGGAATAGGATGCCAGCAGCTCTGTGAAAACACTTCAATCCATTTCAGCAAGAAGGAATTGTGATCTGGGAAGTAAATTAGTGTTCTCTGTCCTCAGCTCTTGCTAATGAGGGGGCCCCAGAGACTTCTGGCCCCGGGGGATAAGCCCCTGAGATCCATTCAGGTTTGGTTGAAAGCTCCTTTTCTTTAGGGATCTTTATTTTTAAAACAGAATTCTTTAAGCAAATATATTTATCAGCCTAGAAGTATTTCAAATATACAGAAATGCGCAGGGAGTGATGCAACAAACCAACCTACCACTCAAGTTTAACAAATGCTAGCTTCTTGCCATATTGGCTTTGGATTTTTTTTCTTTTTGATGAAAGACATTTCGAAGACAGCTCATTGAATCTTTTTTTTCCCCTCCCCAGTCCCACTTTCCTTCTCCCTGTTCAGAAATAATTAGTATCTTCTCACAGGGATCTTTAACTGGTTAATCTTTCAGCCCAACTTCGATGTGAATTGTTAACGTTTTGCGGCCAAAACTGTTATCTGCAATATTCAAAGTCCACCTCTGAGCCCATTAAATGAAAGTTTTCCTTGAGTCAGTTTAAATCAGCCCCTGGGTAAGGGGAGGACACTCTGTAACTGTGACTCTTATCACCACATTCCTAGAATTCTGGGAAGAGTAAAGAAAAGGCAATGTGGTCTTGTCTTTGAAATGTGGAAGTTAGGTGACAGCTGGGGCATTTTGGATATGGCAGGTATAGTGCATTTAACAGACTATCAAAATGCAGAGCAGTCTGGTTTAGTAGTTGTTTTGGAGAAAATGGCAAGGCGTTAGGTCCTGGAGAGAGGGAAATAAAATAACCTAGATGGGGATGGATACCTTTGCATGCCTGCCTCATTCAAAAATAAACTTGAGGACTTGAGATGCCCTTTTTTTTTTTTTTATGTGGATTTATTTGTTTGCTTTTGGCTGCGCTGGGTCTTCGTTGCTGTGGGGGCTTTTTCTCTAGCTGTGGCTAGTGGGGGCTACTCTCTAGTTGTGCTGCGCAGGCTTCTCTTGTTGCAGAGCACAGGCTCTAGAGTACCCCAGGCTTGGGTAGTTGCAGCTCGTGAGCTCAGCAGTTGTGGCTCCTGGGCTCCAGAGCACCAGCTTAATGGTTGTGATATACAGGCTTAGCTGGCCTTCCCAGGTGGCGGTAGTGGTAAAGAATCCACCTACCATGAGATGTGGGTTCAGTCTCTGAGTCAGGAAGATCCCCTGGTGGCGGGCATGGCTGTGCTGTGCTGCTTAGTCGCTCAGTTGTGTGCCATCCCATGGGCTGTAGTTGCAATTCTCCAGGCAAGAACACTGGAGTGGGTTGCCATGCCCTCCTCCAGGGCATCTTCCCAACCCAGGGATCCAACCAGGTCTTCGAATTGCAGGTGGATTCTTTACTGTCTGAGCCACCAGGGAAGCCCATTAATACTGGGGTGGGTTGCCCATCCCTTCTCCAGGGGATCTTTCCACCCCAGGAATCGAACTGGGGTCTCCTGCATTGCAGACAGATTCTTTACCACTGAGTCACCAGGGGAGCCCTTGAGATGTCCTTTTAAACTATATTCAATAGAACAAAAAGAGGGATGAGGCGGGGAAATGGAGATGAAGGGAAGATGAGGGTGGGAATAATAAGTTCAACCCTAAGGTAAGATCAGCACATGGGTGAAGTTTTCTCTAGAAGTGATCCACACACCTGGTCACAAGCTTCGCCATAGTCGGTGAAGGCAGATAAAGTGATCAGTAACCCAATCTGGGGCAGTGAAGATAAAGGCAAACCAGTGGCCCAAAGAAGAATATCTGTTTGTAGCACAGATGCCTGAGAGCCATTTCCTTCAGGATGTGGTGCTCACTCTTGGTGGACTGGTGAGGGGGACTGACTAAAACACTGTAGAAAAGTACTGCAGGGATCTGGAGTGGTGTAGACCACGTGTGGGGAGTACGGCTGAGGGTCAGAGTGGTCAGTGTGCATCAGAAATGCCTGGAACCAAGCGTTGTCCGTGCTGATAATACTGCCAGTGGCATGGAGATGGTTCATTTCATATGTCAACTCGTCGAGCCACAGGTGCCCAGATATTTGGTCAAACATTATCCTGATGTGTCTACGAGGGTGGTTTTGTATGAGATTAGTATTTGTATTTATAGACCTAGTAAAGCAGATGCTCTTCCCAATGTAGGCGGGCCTTGTTCAATCCGTTGAAAGCCTGAACAGAACACAAAGGCTGACCATCCTATGAGGGTGTTTGCTCTCAGACCTCTTTTTTTCCTTTTCTGCCTTCAGACTGGAAGTGGAACATTGAGTCTGCCTGGATCCACCAACCTTCAGACCAGCTTCTCCCTGTATGGGAGTTGTTCTCACTGCCTGCTTTTTCCTTTTTGATTGTCCATTTCCCATGATCCTAACTTCAGCTCAGAAGGAGTGGAACTCTGTACAGGGCCAGAGAACCCCAGCACGGTGGCTAGATCTGGAGCCACTCGCATACAGTCTGTGCTCGGTAAAGCTGCTGCTGATGCCTGGGCTGCTCATCCTTTTGTCCTTTCCCGAACAGACTGAAAACCACTTCAGGGGAGTTAGCCTTACCTGCTCCATCTGCATCACCCCTGGTAGGATCAGCCAGGCTGGGTTGGGCTAAGGTTATAAGTGTGGCAGACTGAAGGTCTCCTGGGATGGTGGCTTGGGGTGAGTGGTGGGTGAGTGGGGAGACAACTTGTTCAAGCTGTGAGGAGCCCAGCCTCTGTCTGTATGGCCAGGTTTGCCTCCAGTGTGGAGATGGCTCTCTGCAGACATAACGGGTGCTGGGCTGGGAGGACCCGGCTGATTAACCACTTCCTGGCTTGTCCCTTCTGCATCCTTCCTTCCCACCAGGTAAATATTGCTTAGACACCAGGTTCTGATTAAAACTACAGGATGAAACTTGTACCAAGGATACAACTGATGGTCTGTGTCAGCTTGTTGGAGTTAAAAAAATATATTTTAATTTGTTTAGCTCTCTGGGGAAATTATCTGAGGCTGCATGTGATAATCAACTTTCACATGAGCTTTCAAAACCCTGAAATTATTCGAGCCACAAAATGAGATTTTTAAAATCTACATGAATACAGGAGTCTTTTGTCCCCACCCCACTTGTTTTTGAGGGCGGGAGGAGGGGAGATTAAAAAATTTCTAATTCATTCCTCTCCTTTTCCCCTAGGACACTATCGTTAGCAGTTGTAAGAAAATGAGCACACTAAGGTATATCTTGGATGGCATTTTCACATATATTTTCCATTTTAATTTTAAACTCTATGCCAGCTCTTCAAGTTGTAGCAAGTATGGCTCCCCCTTATATAGAAGAAAGTGGTCTCTGAGCACTTATGAGGTTTGTCCAAGCTCTTAAGACTGATGGGTTGCAGCGTCCATACTAGAACCCAGTTCTTCTGGCAACAATCTTGATGCCCTTTCACCCCACCAGGCTGTCTCAGATAGTGACAGTGATAATGTATTTATAGAAGAATGGAGTATGGGGTTAAGATGGGTTTATATTGTACTCCACCTGCATTAGGCAGGGTAAGCTAAGTTAAGCGGTGGTAAGACAAAATTCCAGTGGTTTAACTTGCTTATACAAGGTCCCCTGTGGGTCCAGGTGACTCTCTGGGACAGTTGCCCTCCACTTCTCCAAATTGCTTTAATCTCATGACTCCCATGTCACCATGAAGCTTCAGGGGTGCACCGAGGCAGAAAAAGAGGGGCGGAAGAATTGCAAGTTGACTTTTAGATGCTTCAGCCCAAAAGTAACAAAATTTAATGCCAGTTGCATGACCTTGCTCAACTGCACAGAGGTCGGGAAACTTTGTCTTCTGTGTGTCCTGGAAGGCGAGGAAAGCCACCAATACTGGTGACCACCAGCAATGACCACCACTTCATCCACAGGCCAAAAGGCCTGTCCTATAGAGCAGGACCTCTTTGGACAAACACCCATGTCACAGATCATGAGGAAAGTGTTCATAGTACTGGAAATTACTTTGAAGGGACATCCAAGTATTTGACAGCTATTTAGCAGATATAAACCATGCAACTTCTCCTAAGTATCTGTCATATGGTTCAAGGATGGTGCTTTCTGTTTTATAAACACCATTTTCCTAATTAATCCTTCAGTGATTCACCCCCCCACCCCCACCCCCGACCCTTGTCCTGAGGAGACAGTTAAAACTCCTAACACAACTAAGCCCCATCCTGATTTGGCCCCTGACACCTTCTCCAGTCTCAATTTTCACTGCTTCTCATACCATATCCAGGCTTCCCCAGTGGCTCAGTGGTAGAAAATTTGCCTGGGATGCAGGAGACATGGGAGACTCACTTTTGATCCCTGGGTCTGGAAGATACTTTGGAGTAGAAAATGACAACCTACTCCAGTATTCTTGCCAAGAAAATATCATGGACAGTGGAGTCTGATAGGCTATAGTCCATAGGGTCACAAAGAGTCGGATACAACTGAGCTCCTGTACTCACACACTCATATCAGATCCAGGATTATGGAACTCCCTTCAGCTCTGCCCAGTGAGCTTCCTCTCTTTTCCTCCTGGTCTGGACACAAGCTGTTCCCACTGCCTAGCAGTACTTCCTCCCAGCCCCTCCTACTCTTAGTCATGTTTTCAGGCCAGTCCTCTCCTGCCTGGATTAAACCCCTTCCTACATACTCTGTCAACCCCTCTGTTCAGCCAGTGGACTTCGTAATGTAGTATCCTACTCACTTATCCAAGTCCTCAACTAGATGGCAAACCCCTTGGGGTCAGACAGTGGGACAGATGGCAGCACTTGCCCTTTAGGGTTTATCCTCAGCACTGAGCTTAGCTATTGCATGGAAGCAATTGACTGTGTATTTGTTAAATAAATGAATGGACATGTGAGTGAATGAATGAGACTTCACTAAAGTCTCTGGATTTCATGCTCTTCTCCATTGGCTGTATGGTAAACTGTAGTCACGATGGCCACTTTTGAGCTCTGATCACTATTTTGCCTACTCTTGGGGTCAGTGCACATTTGTATGGTAGCCTTGGTTTGCCTTATATTCTACCATTCTTTCTTAAAAGTGGTGGTGGTTGTTCAGTTGCTAAGTCATGTCTGACTCTTTGTGACCCGATGGACTATAACACACCAGGCTTGACTGTCTTTCACCATCCCCCTGAGTTTTCTCACACTCATGTCTATTGAGTTGATGATGCCATCCAATCATCTCATCCTCTGCCCTCCCCTTATCCTCCTGCCTTCAATTTTCCCAACATCAGGGTCTTTTCCAATGAGTTGGCTCTTCGCATCAGGTGGCCAAAATATTGGAGCTTTAGCTTCAGCATCAGTCCTTCCAATGAATATTCAGGGTTGATTTAAAAATGGTGGAAATATCTTACATTTCTAATATTAAATAATCTTCTGTTTTCCTTACAAGGTTTAAATTTGTGGAATAATACATGAGTATTGATAAAGTGTCATTAGGTATCTGAATTACTTGACTATAATTCCCATTGGAGTTATTGTTTAAAGGGCAATTGTTGTTTGATGATACTTATAATAAGGTCCCTAGAGTAGTCAGGTCCATATGACAGAAAGCAGAATGGTGATGGCCAGGGATTGGGAGGAGGGGGAGAGTGAGTGAGTTATTACTTAATGGGTATGGAGTTTCATTTTGGAACAATGAAAACATTTTCGATATGGATGGGGTGTCAGTTGCACAACAATGTGAATGTACTTAATCCACTCAACTATACACTTAAAATGGAGAAGGAAATGGCAATCCACTCCAGTACTATTGCCTGGAAAATCCCATGGACAGAGGAGCCTGGTAGGCTACAGTCCAAGGGATCGCAAAGAGTCGAACACAACTGAGTGACTTCACTTCACTTCATACACTTAAAAAGAGTTGAAATGGTAAATTTTTATCGATCACAATAAAAATTTGATTCCCATTATAGTGTATATCACTGGTTCCAAAAGTTCAAATAGAATACCAATCTATGGTAAATGAGTGCTCTAAACATGACTGTAGACTGCAATATAATGTCACCTATGCTGTGAAAGTGCTGCACTCAATATGCCAGCAAATTTGGAAAACTCAGCAGTGGCCACAGGACTGNGGAGCTGGGCCAGCCGCTCAGCACAGACACTCTGCGATTGCGTCAGACTTGGTGACCTGCCTGCGGTGACAGCCACAACATTGCGTAACTGAGAGAAGTTTGTTCCTTCCGCAAATGGTGGTGGAACGGAGGCGTGTATGTGGCTGTCCATATGTGTGTCCATATGTGTATGTGGCGTGTATACATATGTGTGTACGCGCCTGTGTATATCTCTTTGCACGTATATGTGTGTATATGTGTGTATGTGTGTGCATGTGTGTATACACACACACCCATCCCACACATGCATGTATATGTATGTACACGTGTGTGCACTCACGTATATGTGTGTATACGTGTGTGTGCATGTGTCTATACAGACATCCCATACGTGTGTGTGTATACATGTGTATGTGTGCCTGTGTATATGGATGTGTGTGTATATGCAGATACACCTACCCCATACACACATGTGTATGTTGTGTGCACACATGTGTGGACATGCATGCATGGATGGGTGACTGCATGTGCTTATGTGTGTTTCTGTGTGTCTGCGTGCATGTGTGTGTGTGTGNTGTGTGTGTATACATGTGTATGTGTGCCTGTGTATATGGATGTGTGTGTATATGCAGATACACCTACCCCATACACACATGTGTATGTTGTGTGCACACATGTGTGGACATGCATGCATGGATGGGTGACTGCATGTGCTTATGTGTGTTTCTGTGTGTCTGCGTGCATGTGTGTGTGTGTGCATACACACTCACCCCCATACATGTATGTGTGTGTTGTGTGTGCATGTGTCTCTATGGGTATGTGCGTGTATGGATGTGTGTGCGTGTTAAGGTGTTCATGTGTGTGTACATGCATGTGTGTACGTGTATCTGTGTGCATGTGTTGTATGTGTGTGCACGTGTGTATGTGTCCATGTGCCTTGTGTGTGCATGTGCATGTGTGTGCTCACATGTGTGTGTGTGTGTGTGTGTGTGTGTGTGTGTGTGTGTGTGTGTGTTGGGGGCGTATGTCTCCTTGGGGCTACTGGCTTACGTGGCTTCACATTGCCTTAATAAAATACCATATTCTGGAGGATTAAGTGACAGATTTATTTACCATAGCCCTGGAGACCAGACATCCGAGGTCAGGGGTCCCGGGGCTGGGCTTCCTGCAGAGGTTCCGGGGAGGGTCCTCCCCGCCTCTTCCAGCTTCTGGGGGCTCCAGGCATCTGTCGGTGGGCTGGTGGCCTCCTCCCTCCCGCCTGTGCCTCCACGTGGCTTCTCCTCTGTGTCCATGTCTCCCCTTTTCGGTCTCTTACAAGGACGCTGTCCTTGGGTTTAGGGCCACTCCCATCCAGGAGGATCTCATCTCAGACCCTTCACTCCATCACGTACTGCAAAGAACCCTGTTTCCAGAGACAGTCCGATTCTCANGGAGCTGGGCCAGCCGCTCAGCACAGACACTCTGCGATTGCGTCAGACTGGGTGACCTGCCTGCGGTGACAGCCACAACATTGCGTAACTGAGAGAAGTTTGTTCCTTCCGCAAATGGTGGTGGAACGGAGGCGTGTATGTGGCTGTCCATATGTGTGTCCATATGTGTGTGTGTGCATGTGGCGTGTATACATGTGTGTGTACGTGCCTGTGTATATCTCTTTGCACGTATATGTGTGTATATGTGTGTATATGTGTGCATGTGTGTATACACACACCCCCATCCCACACATGCATGTATATGTATGTACACATGTGTGCACTCACGTATATGTGTGTATACATGTGTGTGCATGTGTCTATACACACATCCCATACGCGTGTGTGTATACATGTGTGTGTGTGCCTGTGTATATGGATGTGTGTGTATATGCAGATACACCTACCCCATGCACGCATGTGTATGTTGTGTGCACATGTGTGGACATGCATGCATGGATGGATGACTGCATGTGCTTATGTGTGTCTCTGTGTGTCTGCGTGCGTGTGTGTGTGTANCTATACACACATCCCATACGCGTGTGTGTATACATGTGTGTGTGTGCCTGTGTATATGGATGTGTGTGTATATGCAGATACACCTACCCCATGCACGCATGTGTATGTTGTGTGCACATGTGTGGACATGCATGCATGGATGGATGACTGCATGTGCTTATGTGTGTCTCTGTGTGTCTGCGTGCGTGTGTGTGTGTACATACACACTCACCCCCATACATGTATGTGTGTGTTGTGTGTGCATGTGTCTCTATGGGTATGTGCGTGTATGGATGTGTGTGCGTGTTAAGGTGTTCATGTGTGTGTGCATGCATGTGTGTACGTGTATCCGTGTGCATGTGTTGTATGTGTGTGCATGTGCAAGTGTGTGCTCACGTGTGTGTGTGTGTGTGTGTGTGTTGGGGGTGTATGTCTCCCTGGGGGCTACTGGCTTACGCAGCTTCACATTGCCTTAATAAAATACCGTAGTCTGGGGGATTAAGTGACAGACTTATTTATCATAGCCCTGGAGACCAGACATCCGAGGTCAGGGGTCCCGGGGCTGGGCTTCCTGCAGAGGTTCTGGGGAGGGTCCTCCCCGCCTCTTCCAGCTTCTGGGGGCTCCAGGCATCTGTCCGTGGGCTGGTGGCCACCTCCCTCCCGCCTGTGCCTCCATGCGGCTTCTCCTCTGGGTCCGTGTCTCCCCTTTTCTGTCTCTTACAAGGACGCTGTCCTTGGGTTTAGGGCCACTCCCATCCAGGAGGACCTCATCTCAGACCCTTCACTCCATCACGTACTGCAAAGAACCCTGTTTCCAGAGACAGTCCGATTCTCAGGTCCTATGACGGTTTGTGGGGGAGGGTGGAGAGAGACCAGCGTTCATTCCACCCCAGCTGGCTCCATCATCTCCTTGGAGGAGCATGTAGAGGCTTCCCAGGGCGGTTTTTCAGGGGCCGCAACGGCAAGGACCACAGGTTGCTTCTGTCCACCTCTCCGTGTTGATATCAGCCCCACGACCGCAGCTGGTGACCAGAGGGCCTGGGAGATGCGGGAGCTCTAGAAGGGGAGGGGGCTTCCTTCACATCGCAGGATGCTGCCCCGCCCCCCACGTCCTGCCCCACGTCCTGCCTCCAGCTGTCTTGGGGTCCAGGCTGCCGCCACCTCTGGGATCACACCAGGCCTGTGGGTAAGGAGGAGTCACTGACCACAGGCAGGAAGTGATCGCCTCGCTAGGAGACAGTGAAGGAAGCGGGCAGCAGGCTGCAACATTGGTACATGACCCACCCTTCAAGGCCTCCTAAAAATACAACCTTGGTGGAACCGCATTAGAGGGGCTTGTGGGTACAGGAGACAGCCGAAGAGAAGGAAGCACCAAGTCACATGGAGAAGGGGTTAGTATTTCACCAGAGTCTAAATAGCGCTTGGACTTTTCCTAGCTTTTCAGGGGAAGGACGTGTTCTTCCATTTCTAGTTTGCTGAGAGCTTTTAATCTTCAGGAGTGGTAGAATGCTGTCAAAATATTCAGAAAAGAGAAACAAAACTTGGGACTTCCCTGGGGGTCCACTGGTCCAAACTCCATGTTTTCAGTGTAGGAGACACGGGTTTAATCTCTGCTCTGGGTCCGAACATCCCGCATGCCACATGGTATAGCCAGAAGAGAAAAAATAAATGAAAAAAGTCTCCAAATATTTCCTGCTTCTGTTGAGGAGATCATCAGTTTTCTGTTAAAAAGGGTGACATAGTAATGGTTAAAGTAACCTTGCATTCTTAGAGTAAATGTCTTGGGTCAAGAGGTATTACCAAGTTCATATGTTGCCCTATTTTACGTACTCACATTTTGTAAAGGAATTTTGTATCTATGTGATAAGCCATATTGGTCTCTAGTTTCAGTTCAGTTCAGTTGCTCAGTTCGTGTCTGACTCTTTGAGACCCCATGGACTGCAGCACGCCAGGCTTCCTGTCCATCACCAACTCCTGGACCTTGCTCAAACTCATGTCCATGGAGTCGGTGATGCCATCCAACCATCTCATCCTCTGTCATCCCCTTCTCCTCCTGCCTTCAATCTTTCCCAGCATCAGGGTCTTTTCCAATGTGTCAGCTCTTCACATCAGGTGGCCAAAGTCGGGACTGACCTCCTTTACGATGGACTGGTTGGATCTCCTTGCAGACCAGGGGAGTCTCAAGAGTCTTTTCCAACACCAGTTCAAAAGCATCAATTCTTCAGCGATCAGCTTTCTTCATAGCCCAACTCTCACATTGAGACATGACCACTGGAAAAAAACGAGAGGGTCTCTAGTTTACTTTTATTATTATTCATTTATTATTATTATTTATTTTGGGCTTCCATGGTGGCTCAGACAGTAAAGAATCTGCCTGCAATACAGAAGACCTGGGTTCAATCCCTGGGTCAGTAAGATTCCCTGGAAAAGGGAACAGCAACCTGCTCCAGTATTCTTGCCTGGAGTATCCCATGGACAGAGAGAGGAGCTTGGCGGGCTACAGTCCATGGGGTCACAAAGAGTCGGACACGACTGAGTGACTGAACTGAACGGCTGCTTTAACAGACTTCCCTATTACTTTCACCATCTGCCATTCATGACGCGACTCCTTTCTTTCTTTAATATTTATTTGGGTCTTGGTTCTGGCACTCGGGTTTTTCTATAGTTGTGCCCTGCGGGCTCAGTTGCCCCAAAGCATGTGAGATCTTAGTTCCGTGACCAGGGATAGAACTCACGTCCACTACACTGGAAGGTGGATTCTTAACCACTGGACCACCAGGGAGGTCCCAAAGGGATGATTTCTAAGCCCGGACGTTTCTGGTCAGAGTCAACACATTCCTGCTTCTCCGTGCGTCTACTAACATTTTATCAGATGCCATCCAGTAAGCCCATCCCGTAAACCCTTCCCGTAAAGGATGGGTTGGTGAAGCTCTGCTCTGCTTGGCTTCTTTAAAGATGGTTGGGCTTCCCAGCTGGCACAGCAGTAAAGAATCCTCCTGCTAAAGCTGGAGATGTAGGAGACGTGGATCCCATCTCTGGGTTGAGAAGATGCCCTGGAGGAAGGTATGGCAACCCACTCTAGTCCTCTGGCCTGGAGAATCCCATGGACAGAGGAGCCTGGCAGGCTGTAGTCCCCGGGGTCGCAAAGAGTCGGACACGACTGAAGCGACTTAGCACGCAGGCATGCAGTGTTGCTTTCAGCTTTGGGCAAAGTGGATCAGCCGTATGAACACAGCTTTCTTCAACATGTGCGGCTAACAAAGGTACATTTCCTAACAACACGGGTGGGAGAGGTGACCTGCTTTCCTGATGTTTCCCCTCCGCCATCGTTGGTGAGAAGGTGGGATCACTAAGATGCTACAAATTCCTGACTTTGAATTTGTACCAATTCGTGGTTGCTCCTGGCAACCGCGTCTCCGCCTGGAACTCAGCTTCCCAAAGGCTGACTCCCCACACACAGTTTAAGCGTTCTGTGTCTCTCTCCCACTCTGTAGCCATCTCCGATCCAGACCCACCGATTAAGAACTTAAGGATAGATCCAGAAAGAAAAAGACTGGTCTGGGACCAGCACGGAAATGTTTCTGAAATTGAGTGTTACGTCAATTCGAAAATTTTAAGAAAGGTAAGCCGTCTTCCCTGTACTTAGCATCACAGAGACATGGGTTCCACCCTTGGGCCCAGGGGTCATTTATGGGCACCATGGCTCAAGACATCCACAGTGGTACCTACTGGACAGGACTGGTGTGAAAAGGGGCTGAGATATTGCAGCTGGACAGACAAGCCCAGTTGAAAGTGGTGTTGTTCAGTCGCTCAGTCGTGTCTGAGTCTTTGCAACCCAATGGACTGCATCAGGCCAGGTTTCCCTGTCCATCAACTCCTGGGGCTTGCTCAAACTCATGTGCATCGAGTCGGTGATGCCATCCAACCATCTCATCCTCTGTTGTCCCCTTCTCCTGCCCTCAATCTTTCCCAGCACTAGGGTCTTTTCCAATGAGTCAGTTCTTCACATCAGGTGGCCAAAGTATTGGAGTTTCAGCTCTTCCAGTGAAAGTTCAGGGTTGATTTCCTTTAGGATGGAATGGTTGAATCTCTAGGTAACTTGATTTTATTGTGAATAAATTGCTTCCTCTCTCTCAGGCAACAAAAAAGGCCTATTGCACTCTTGGCGACTTGTCATGCGAAGTGAAAAACTACACCGTAAAGGTGATGAAAGGTCAGCCGTACTCTGATTGGATTCAGTATCCAAAGCAAGGTGAGGGGTAGATGCTCTCTTGGGGTTTCGTTTGCTTTTGATCACCCGTTAGCGTTCTGAATACTGAGATAGTGACTTTTAACTTAGATGGATGGGTCTGCAGTGATGTAGCTTTGTGGGGAAAAGGCCATTTCTTGAGTCCCTTGGACAGCAAGGAGATCCAACCAGTCCATCCTAAAGGAAATCAGTCCCCAGTGTTCATTGGAAGGACTGATGTTGAAGCTGAAGCTGCAATACTTTGGCCACCCAGATGCGAAGAACTGACTCATTTGAAAAGACCCTGATGCTGGGAAAGATTGAAGGCGGGAGAAGAGGGGGACGACAGAGGATGAGATGGTTGGATGGCATCACTGACTCCATGAACATGAGTTTGTGATGGACAGGGAGCTGGTGATGGACAGGGAGGCCTGGCGTGCTGCAGTCCATGGGATCGCAAAGAGTCGGGCACGACTGAGCGACTGAAGTGCACTGAACTGATGTTCAAATTCTGTCCACTGAGTCCTTGAGGATTGACTGGTTATCTCTCCTTGCCGTCCAAGTTAATGTCCGCTGTATAGCACAGTGACTCCGTGGTACATACGCAGTCTTTCTCAAATTCTTTTGCGTGACAGTTTGTCTCGGAAGAGAGGGTATAGTTCCCTGTGGTCTACAGAGCCGGACCCTGGTGTTTATCGAGGAGCTCACTTTCCCCACCCCTCCCTTTACTTTGTGAACCCCAAGGCAACCCCCGGGCGGCCGCGGACAACCTGACCTGCCGAGTGCACGACGTGGATCAGCTCAGCTGCAGCTGGGCGGTGGGCGAGGAGGCCCCGGCGGACGTGCAGTACCAATTCTACCTGAAGCAGTCCCTGTAGGTGTGACCTTGCGCGCCGCTGGGCTCCGTCCCTAAGCCCCGCCCCCCAAAAACCCTGGGACTCGCTTCAGGAGGGGCTTTAGAGGGCGGGCCTAAAGGGGCAGGCCTTCGGGGCGGGGCTTTAGGGGCGGAGCTTCAGGGGCGAGTCTTTGGGGCCTGTCTCTTATACACATCTAGATGTGTATAAGAGACAGTACGGGCACACATAGGCACACTCAGTGCACACAGACACATGTANTGCTGGGAGGGATTGGGGGCAGGAGGAGAAGGGGACTACAGAGGATGAGATGGCTGGATGGTATCACTGATTCGATGGACGTGAGTCTGAGTGAACTCTGGAGTTGGTGATGGACAGGGAGGCCTGGCTTGCTGTAATTCATGGGGTCGCGAAGAGTCGGACACGACTGAGCAACTGAACTGAACTGAATGAGACCACAGCCCACTGCATGTTACCCGGCTAGTGTGTGATTACACTGCAAGAAAGTTTGCTGAAGCTGAGTACATTGTGGTTCCCTGGCTGCTTCTTACTTAGGAAAATTATTCCTGAAACGAGATTCATTTTGATTCAGTAGAAACAGTCTCCACCTTTTCTCCCAAAATGAAAACCCAGCTTGGTGGTTTCCAAAAATTTTTTTTGAACCATGGTTAATCTCTTTTTTTTTTTCTGTAATAGAATTTGCTTTAAAAAAGTTTTAAACTATTTCCTACCCCTGCATTTACTAAGGAACAATTCGTTTGTCTCCACTCATCCCCTTAAAAATATCTAGACACATATAACCCCACCCAGCAGTGTTTGTATTAGCCAGCATGGCCAATTTCCTGACCTTGATTTGATATAATCGCTGCATTTGATATAAAATGCTTAAGTATGAATAAGAGTGTGATTTCCGTGGGACTTTGGACAGATACATACTAGCTCAAGGACCCCTATTATCATGGTCAAGCAAACCAGGGAACCTGCCTTTCACATGCTTCCAGCACGTTTCCTTTAAGATAGTTCAGCCATGGTGGAGGGGCTCCCAGGGGCCGGGTGATGGATGCCCCCAGTCAGGAGTGCATATTGGATCTGTTACTCGGAGGTGATGTATGGTTTCAGCAGTCCAGGGGTAATTTGGAGTTGCTGTACTCCCAGACTGGGATTTTGCTGCCATATTGTTTTGTGTTCTCCTGTGTTCAACGAGAGGAAAATAAATCTAGAAACCTGCTTTAAAAAGGGCATATTGTATCCAGTTTTATATAATGAAACGATCTTAAATGCTAAGCTTAATTTTCTTGTCTGTAGAAGGAAGAAATTGAACTAAGATCCCTTCCAGCTCTAGAAATTCTAAAATTCTACCTAATCCATAGCAACACTAAGGGGGCCTAATAGCCCTTACATTTTCCTTGTCTGGAAGGCCAGGGGGCTCATTGTCTGTGGGTATTCAGGGGTTGTTGCTTTCTCTCAGGGTTGATTGATCTGTTTATGCTAAGCTTGAAGCTGGAGATAGAAGGGAGGTCGTTTGTTTTGGGCACTGCTGAGAAAAACAGCCTAATCACCTAAACATCACCTTGGGGAATGAAGTAACTCCAAAAGGAAGGGGATGGGCCTGTGCTTGGATTTTGAGTGAGGACCATGAAGGGGTGGTGGTAAGGGTACCTGGAGAGCTGTAGCCCGCGGGGCTGTGATGATGACCAGCAGAAAGGGGTTTGGTTTCCTTAAATGCCCAGGGGTGGGATCCTCTCTGCAGGCTTCTGGGCACCTCCCTGGAGCTCCCCCAGACCATGGTGCTGGGCAAGGGACTGCCCAGGGAAGGTGTGCTGGCCTCAGACACTGAGAACGTCAGCCTTTCTTGCCAGAAAGGCTGGGAAGTTTTCAGATGAATAGAAAAAAAGTAAAACAGGGAAACTTTGCTAAAGTAGAATGGCCACGAGGTTTTATCTTACTGTCTTCAATGACCTTGAACAGTATGGGGTTAGTGGAGATTTAATATGTTTAAGCAAGTTAGTGTCTCTAAGATAAAACTTCTACTCCACCTGATTTCTGGGTTAGATCCTTGCCAGGCCTCTCTCAGAGATAGACTGATTGAGAAGTACTTGTTGTTCAGCCACTAAGTCATGTCCGACTCTTTGTGACCCCATGGACTGCAGCACGCCAGGCTTCCCTTGTCCTTCACCATCTCCCAGAGTTTGTTCAGACTCATGTCCATTGAGTCGATGATACCATCCAACCATCTCATCCTCTGTCATCTTCTTCTCCTGCCTTCAGTCTTCCGCAGCATCAGGGTCTTTTCTAAATCTATTGTTTTCCTTCTTCGTTTATATTGCCTCTGTCCCAAGGGCTAAGAATTCTGAGACAAGAATGAGGAGACCCTCAAGCATATTAAGATTTAACTCTGGGTCAGATCAGCAAATATTTATTAGGTACACACAAAAGACAGGGCCCTGAGAGACAAGACAGATCAGTTAACCAATATCAACACTTGTCACTGATCGGGCAAAAAAGGCAATACAATGAATGGCTGGCAAATACAGGTGTGAATTCCACTTAGTTTCAGCAAGATGAAGGGAGAGGAAGCTTCTGGAAGGAGAGAATTCTGTGAGCACCAGTCTGAGTATCTCTTTGGGGGCTTGACTATCCCCATTGCTCCTCCAAGGGGCCCTCTTTCCCCCAGGGCCGGTGGCGGCAGGGGTGGGATGTACAGTCTGACAGATGGGCTTGCCCACTAGGGTCTGCCTGATTCCTGAGCTGTAGGTAACAGAACAGTGCTGGAATTGCCCCAGAGCTAAGCACTGTCACTTCTGGTTGCTGACCTTTCCCAGCAGAGACTTTGCTGTGACTGGCTAAGATCACAGGGCTAAGGCAGAAAGCAGCAAACATGAGTTTGGGGGACTGGTATACACATTACCTCTCCAGGGAGAAAGGCGGTTCTGAAAACTCCATCAGCTGTGCGTAACTTATTTCCTCTGCCTGCTGGTAAATCTCATCCCTGAGATTCAGCATGGCTAGATTAGATCAACATAGGCAAATCAACAAAACAAGGTGAAGAGAAAAAGGGTTTGTCAATAATAAGGACAGCTTTTTACTATTTGAAACCAGTTCTCTCCAAATCAAACCAAACAAAAACAAAAAATCCAAAACAAAACTATTCCATTTTATTCCTAGAAAAGAAGGACACTTGTCTAAATAGGAAGAACATGGGGATATGTGGATCATGATTCTTCTGGAAATTTATAGCGACTTTTATATATCTTTATCCTCTGGTTAAGAAGTATCATTAGCCTCGAGGAAAAATCTAAGGTTCTTGAAGTATACACTGGAAGAAAAAGCTGGGGGATTTTGGCAGTGGTGAAGAGAGAGAGAGGAACACAAAACTGAGTCTGCAGCAATTCTTTTATAGAAAAATGCATTCTGAGATGCCAGGAGACTCAATAGGATGAAGCTCTCCTTCTAAGGTTAACAGATCTGGCAGAACAATACTCTTCTCTGCAAGGAATAAGAGCTCTGTGAAGGTCTACAAATAGGCATTGAGAGAGGGGAGTGGGCTGGGAGGGCAGCAAGAAGGAGGAAATAAAGCTGGGGGGAAGTATCTGGAGATCATGAGGGCACTTAGCTAAGATGGGGCAAACTGGCAAGATGGTTTTGATTTTGATGTAATCACTCTGCAACATAGACCCAAAGGGATTAATTCAGGATAGCTAAGGATATTCTTTTCCTTGAAGTTATAGCTGTCTGGCTGTAAACAACAGAGAGCCAGACACAAGCTGAGTGAAGGTCACAGGGCTGTATAATAACATGTCCGGATCCAGGTCACTCAGGTGCTCAGACTTCTGAGACCTCTGTCCTCGGGCTGGACTTTCTGACTTCTGAGGCTTTTCTCAGCTGTCACCACTTAGTATAAATAACAGCCTGCTGAAGAGCGGGTGACAGTGTGGCATTTTGTGGGGCCACCTCTTGCTCAGCATTCTTCAGGAAGTCTCCTGTCGCTGGCCATGTGCCAGGCCTGACAGACAGCCGTGAAAACGGCTTGGCATAAAGTGATTTTTAAAAATTATTGTTGAGGTTGTTTCATTATTACATCTTCCGTGCTTGGCAAAATAATTGCTATGCTTTTTCATAAATCAAAAGAAAACACGGATAGAATGTTTTCCCCTATTGGTATTATGGAACATTTCACGATGTCTGAGCTTTATCTTCTTGTATGCCTCTCTCTCGATCTCTGTCCTTCCTAAAAACGTGTGTCCACCAATTCCTGGGGATGAACTCTGGTTAAAGTTGCTGATAATTTTCCAGGATTTTTGTGAATAACTTTATTACCGTGATTCACCACTGATGACGTCTCTGGCCCATCGCTGAAGACGAGTTGGAGAAGCGGAGATTGTACATGAAGTACAGCCAGCGACTTTGAGAAATAGGTACATGGAAACATTTAGAGGTTTAGACTCATATAAATCCATGATATCTTTCTCTTGCCCCTTACATGTGGATCTGTCAAGTGGGAATGATTTAAGAGCAAGAAAACAGAGGCCAGTGTTATCACTCTGTCTATGAACACTTCAGAGAATATATTTGTTCCTACCAGTCTAAGAACTTTCCATAGTAACGAAGTGACATTTATTCAGGACTTTACTGTTCACAAAGGCTTTAATTATATTACTGTATTTGACTATGATATGATGGTCAGCTCTGTGAAGTAGATCAGCCGTTGTCCTTCTTTGTCGCAGAGGAGAAACTGGAGGCTCAGAGCGGTGATGTGACGTGCACACTGCCGTGTATGAGTGCTTAGGGCCAGAGATAGGCAGGCTGGAACCCTGAATCCCTCCACTACCTCTTAAAAAAATTAATAGACTTTTTTTTTTTTTAAAGCAATTTTGGGTTTATAAAAAAACAGTGAGCAAGAAGTACAGAGGGTTCCCATTTGCTGCCTCCCCCACCCCCAGTTTCTTATTATTAACATCTTGCATTAGTATTGTGCACTTGTTATAACTGATGAGCCAGTATTGATACAGCATTTTTTTCATGTCTCTTGCTTCTATTTCCAGAATATAGGCAAACATTTTCTGAATACAGTAATAACACCGCCTTAAAATGAGATAAAAGAATGTTGTATTACATTTAGAATGGATAAACAACAAGGTTCTAATGTATAGCATAGGGAACTATATTCAATATCCAGTGACAGAGGATCATGGAAAAAATATTTTAAAAGATTGATACATTATTATTAACTAAATTCCATAGGTTATATTAGGGTTCACCCTTTGTGTTGTACATTCTATGAGATGAGTTTTGACAAATGTAATAACAGGTATCCACCATTCAGAACCATAGAGATTAAGGGTTCCACTGCCCTAAAAATGCCCTGTGCTGTTTATTCAGCCTCCCTTCTTGCTCACTCCCAGCAACTAGCGGATCTTTTTAACTATCTCCAAGGTTTGTCTTTTCCAGAATGTTGCATAGTTGGAATCATATAATATGTGCCTCCTCTTTCTTTATATCAACAATAATTGTTGTTGTTCAGTCACCAAGTCGTGTCCAACTCTGCGACCCCATGGACTGCAGCACACCAGGCTTCTCTCTCCTTCACCATCTCCCGGAGCTTGCTCAAATTCATGTCCATCGAGTCAGTGATAACATCTGACCAGCTCATTCTCTGTCATCCCCTTCTCCTCCTGCCTTCAGTCTTTCCTAGCATCAAGGTCTTTTCAAATGAGTCAGTTCTTTGCATCAGGTGGCCAAAGTATTGGAACTTCAGCATCAGTCCTTCCAATGAACATTCAGGACTGATTTCCTTTAAGATAGACTGGTTGGATCTCCTTGCAGTCCAAGGGATTCTCAAGACTCTTCTCCAACACCACAGTTCAAAAGCATCAATTCTTTGGCGCTCAGCCTTCTTTATGGTCCAAATCTCACATCTATTCATGACTACTGGAAAAACCGTAGTTTTGACTTTACGGACCTTTGTTGGCAAAGTAATGTCTCTGCTTTTTAATATGCTATCTAGGTTTGTCATAGCTTTTCTTCCAAGGAGCAAGCAAGTGTCTTTTAATTTCATGGCTGCAGTCACCATCTGCAGTGATTTTGGAGCCCAAGAAAATAAAGTCTGTCACTATTTCCATTCTTTCCCCATCTATTTGCCATGAAGTGATGGAACTGGATGCCATGATCTTAGTCTTTTGAGTGTTGAGTTTCAAGCCAGCTTCTTCACTCTCTTGTTTCACCTTCATCAAGAGGCTCTTTAGTTCCTCTTCACTTTCTTCCATAAGGGTGGTGTCATCTGCATATTTGAGGTTATTGATATTTCTCCCAGCAATCTTGATTCCAGCTTGTGCTTTATCCGGCCCAGCATTCCATATGCTATACTCTGCCTATAAGTTAAATAAGCAGGGTGACAACATACAGCCTTGATGTATAGCCTTTGGAACCAGGCTGTTGCTCCATGTCCAGTTCTAACTGTTGCTTCTTGATCTGCATACAGGTTTCTCAGGAGGCAGTTCAGGTATTCTGGTATTCCCATCTCTTTAACAACTTTCCACAGTTTGCTGTGATCCACACAATCAAAGGCTTTAGCGTAGTCAAGAATATGAAAGTTTACTGTTTCTTTCTATTTGAGTTAAATTGTTTTCATGAAAATGTATATATACTTTTCCCCCCACCACCATCTCCTTTGCTGTTTCTTACCACTGGTTGGAATATGGTCAATAGATTTATGTCTTGGTCAAGATGTCCTTGCTTAATATGACAAACCTAACTGTTCATGTGAATTTGAGTAAACTCCAGGAGATACTGAAGAACAGAGGAGGCTGGTGTGCATGAGGTTGCAGAGTTGGACACGGACTTAGTGATTAAACAATAACAGCAACAAAGCTGTTTGTGTATGTCAAGAATTTTGCTCCTCTGGGGAAAATCAGCAAAATATAGTATATCCTACCTGTGATCTACTCTCTCGTAAACCTGTTTTACAAGAGAATTTTACTATAGCCATTGAGAAAAATGGGGCATTGAAAGAGGAAGAGGCTGAAGTGAAGACAGTAGGAGAACAGAAAGTGAAAGCTGCCAAGTCTATTTCCATCTGAGATGCTGATGACTTTAGCTGTGATTGGCCGAGGAAAGAGAGCTGTACAGGAGAAACTGCCAATTAGTTCAGCCTTTTAGCACAGAAGCTCTGACTGTTGGGGCTTCCTCAACCGAATTTGAGGAAGCCACAAATTTGATTTGATCCTCACAGAAATCAGTGACTTACGTTGGGACTCATTTTTAATTCCTGGAGACCTTTGGGGCCCACAGGGAACCACTGGGTTGGGAGGAGAACCCAGACAGTAAGTTTAGATCTCATTTCGCTCTCACCCCCAAACCCAGGAAAAATCAGGTTCAACTGGAGGCAGACCCAACTCATGTTTTTGTCTGTTTGTTTTGTTTGGCGGGACTGAATACGAGCATTGGTTGATGGAAGAGACTACATTGTGAAGTCATCTTATAGTGGAGAGAGGAACTAGGAACGCACTAAGTAACTTATTATGCATTGGCTTGGCATTCTTAATTATTGTGGGTTCTCTGTTGCTTGGGTGGTCATTGTTGACAATTTTTAGAGCGACAAGATGGTGAAGGTCCCTAAACATTTAAAAAGCCTTCTTTTTTTTTTTTTTTTTTAACAAAGATAGAGTTCCTTATTAAAAAGATAACCAAGGATAAGATAGCTAAGGGTCAGATAGCCATGGATACACTGATGGCTAATTTATTCTTCTAAGTGCTGGTGTAATAAATATGGGTGTTTTTAACCTTGTCAGTTAGGTGGCAGCATAGTCTAGTAGAAAACAGTCTAGCTTGTGGGTCAAAATTTCTCCACTTTGCTTCTAAATCTCTTATTGACATCATATTTGGGTGAGCTCAGGCAAGTCACTTGAATTCTTTTGATCTCCCTTGCCAGGTCTGGAAAAGGAGAATAATCATAGCAATACTTGGCCCTGATTTGGGACAAACGAGGGAACACATACTGAGAGTTTCATTCTGGCAGTATACAACTTTGAGCTGTTATATAGGTATCCTGATTAAAAGCATCTTACCATTAATATTTATTTTATATGGCATATATATGTCTTGCTGTATATGTTCACATACACTATTAATGTTCAATACATGGATGTATGTTCAATACATATATGTGTGTGTGTATCTATATGTGTATGTATGTGTAGCTTACACTATATATGTGTCCTGTAGTTTGTAGTTTTTCAAAGTTCTTTTACAAGCATTACCCCATTTGATTCTCCCAACCGTCCCTCGGAAGAGGGATTTTTTGCATTCATTTTATACCTATGACTGAGAGAGGTTATGCTTCCTGAAACGTGGTACAATTACCATGGTTTTAAAAATCAAGGGAGAAGATCTTCAGTGGAGACAGAAGTCACAATTTTAAGTGCTTTTGTAACAAACTGTGAACAAGTGTGGCAAACTTTCAAGAAAATCATTAACCAAAATCAAGAAGATTAGCCTTTTGAAAAAGGTCTTTCTTGATTGCAGAGACCTAATGGTGTCTTTCATTGAGCCATAAAATTTGCATGTTGAATGAGATTCCCCATTTCCCAGGAAGGTTCTGTTTGAGATGGTGTCCTTCAATCAATCTGAAAGAACTGCTTAAATCTGTTATTTAAGAAAGGCTCTAAAAGACTCCTACTCTCTAGGGTACCACTTTTTCGTGTAGTTGTGTATTTGTTAATCAATCCATCTGGCCATTTACTCATTCATTCACTCAAGAAGGCTTTACTAAGCTCAAGCTTAGTATGCATGCCCTCAAGGACCAAGCTAAGGTGGGAAGCAGACAGTGTAGACAGAATTGGTCTCAATGCCATGCAGTTTGGGCTGATGGAAAGCACATTTTCAGGCTTGAGATAAGTCCCATATGGTGGATGGAGTTGCTGAAAAGAATTCAAGATACATTGTTTAGGAATCTGATCTTCAAGACGTACAGTCCTGTTCTTATAGAACTTTGAGGTGTACTAACTGGGTGAAAAAGAATTCTTTCAGTGGAAGCAATAAACAGTGATAGTATTTCACATGAGGTTCACAAAGGTCATAGAAAAATCCCTTAGACCTGCAGAGAGAAGTTCTCCACATGGTGAGATGGCAGAGGCTGTGGGAGGTAGAATGGAGCTGGGTGCTCTTGGTTGGGGTTTATTCCTTTCTGTCTTCACATTTCTCCTTAGCTGAGTGCCCAGGTCACTTGCCTATCTCCCTTGACTTGAGTTGTCTCCTGTTTGGAGCACTGCACAGTGTTTGGAGTGTGCGATCTCTTGAGATACCTACCACAGGCCAGCTGTGCCTCAAACACGTCATCGCTGTGATCTCGTAGGCTTGTTAACACAAGAGAAGGATCCAAGATACCGTGTTCCTAAAGGAAAGTGCTATCTATTGCCCACATCCTCACACAATACCCAGCTTAATCACTTCCTCATCAGTAAACCCATAGCGGTTTTTACCTATATTAAGACGAACCATATGAAATTGCCATTTTTTACCATTTTGACCAGAAAAATGGCCATTTCATATAGTTCAACCTACCATGTGTGTTATTTAGATATTTATGTATCTTTCTGTAGACAAACCACTTCATGGTTTATCTTTGAATCCACATCACTTAGCCAAGTACCTGACATATAATAGATGTTTAATAAGATGGACTGCAAGGAGATCAAATTAGTCAATCCTAAAAGAAATCAGTCCTGAATATTCACTGGAGGGACTGATGCTGAAGCTGAAGATGCAAAGAGCTGACTCATTAGAAATAAGACCCTGATGCTGGGAAAGATTGAAGGCAGGAGGAAAAGGAGATGACAGAGGATGATATGGTTGGATGGCATCACCGACTTGATAGACATGAATTTGAGCAATTTCCAGAAGATAGTGAAGGACAGGGAAGGCTGGCATGCTGTAGTCCATGGGATAGCAAAGAGTCAGATATGACTGAGCAACTGAGATGAACTGAACTGAATAAGAAATAGATTAAAAGCTGAAAAGAGCTGAAAGTTCTCCTATATGGTTCTGTTGACTAAATGACAAATTGGTTGACTTTATTATCCAGCTAAGGAAAAGGACATTTAAAAAAAATCAGAATTACGGAAGTTAATCACACCCATATCCTGATTTACACATCTCTGCACTTCAGGTATCACCATGATATATATAGATTCCTGAAGTATTTATGTTTTTAAAATGAAAGAATCAAGAATCTTATTGGAAGGCATTTCAATTTAGGGAGAAGACCCTGCAGTCCAGTGGAGGGGAAAAGTATCATTTTAACTATGAGCTGGCTCATTTGTTGATGTGAACTTAAACAGAGGCTTTTCCATGGAATGCCACTTTGCCTTCAGCCCAGGAAACTGTATAGACAAGCTTAAGAGTCCATTTCATCCAGACTTCAGATTCTAGAAATAGGTGCTTCAGTTGAACCCAGGGCTCGCTGTTGGCTGCAGGTTGTGATGGAGACTTTCCAACCAGAGCTGCCATGGCAGGCTTGATCATGACCTCTTACTCCTCTGAGGGCTACTTGGAAACCCCTGTCTCAGTGCTGCTCCCTTGCTTTATTATTAAATGGAGAGAAAAGCAGGGCAGATGGTGAAAATGAAATCAAAGTGCATGGTAAACTAAATTTGATGCAGAGATGGGCAGAGCACAGACTCCTTCTCCCCTGCCACCACCCCAAAGAGTGTGTCTCCATAAAGATGAGAAATACCTAACAAGACCTGAGTATAAATTCTCAGGTGTATAAATTCTCCCGAAGTAAGGTGGGTTCTTTGCAAGATGCAAATTTTGAAGTCACCGTCAACCTAACGGATATATTTCAAATGTAAATAGAAGTCATCAAGCAGTAACAGTTCATCTCCTGACTTCATTTTTTGTTGTCACAGTGGTGTTCTGTTTAGAGAGAAAATAAGCTGTTATAATATTCCAACTGAAATACCAAGAACATGATTTAGTAGGTGAGTTATTTAGGGCTACTTAGCAAATAGCATTTCTGGACGGTGGTAAATGTGTTCCGCTCCTTCACACGTTCAATGAAACAGCCTTTTCTTCTTCTCACCAAGGTAGTTATCCTGTCCTCAGCCCAGAGATTCGATTTCTAACGGCTGTTGGATTTATTCCAGGCAACTGAGCACAGGTTCTGAACCATTTTCTTTTTCAATTCCTGTGGCCTCAGAATGCTCAGAAATGTTGACTTTTGCAAAGAGGCCAAGGAGGTCTGCACGTGTGCCAAGGCTTCTGCTGTGGGCTTGGCACAGGAGAGGCAGCTGGGAGGAAGGAGTATGTGGGCCTTCCGTGGTGCACGTTTCTCCAGAAACTAATTCAGGACAATCTTGTGGGTTACATACATCTAACAGGCATTTCTCTGTCCCTAAGAATTATATCCATTATTGGAAAAATCCATCTATATTAATATCAATAAATCCATCTATTTATTGATACTAATATTAATATCAACACCCCCTTTACAGGTACATGATCAGGCCCCAAAAGGCCAAGTGATCAGTAGGAATCCTTCTCCCCTTCACANTAGTCCATGGGATAGCAAAGAGTCAGATATGACTGAGCAACTGAGATGAACTGAACTGAATAAGAAATAGATTAAAAGCTGAAAAGAGCTGAAAGTTCTCCTATATGGTTCTGTTGACTAAATGACAAATTGGTTGACTTTATTATCCAGCTAAGGAAAAGGACATTTAAAAAAAATCAGAATTACGGAAGTTAATCACACCCATATCCTGATTTACACATCTCTGCACTTCAGGTATCACCATGATATATATAGATTCCTGAAGTATTTATGTTTTTAAAATGAAAGAATCAAGAATCTTATTGGAAGGCATTTCAATTTAGGGAGAAGACCCTGCAGTCCAGTGGAGGGGAAAAGTATCATTTTAACTATGAGCTGGCTCATTTGTTGATGTGAACTTAAACAGAGGCTTTTCCATGGAATGCCACTTTGCCTTCAGCCCAGGAAACTGTATAGACAAGCTTAAGAGTCCATTTCATCCAGACTTCAGATTCTAGAAATAGGTGCTTCAGTTGAACCCAGGGCTCGCTGTTGGCTGCAGGTTGTGATGGAGACTTTCCAACCAGAGCTGCCATGGCAGGCTTGATCATGACCTCTTACTCCTCTGAGGGCTACTTGGAAACCCCTGTCTCAGTGCTGCTCCCTTGCTTTATTATTAAATGGAGAGAAAAGCAGGGCAGATGGTGAAAATGAAATCAAAGTGCATGGTAAACTAAATTTGATGCAGAGATGGGCAGAGCACAGACTCCTTCTCCCCTGCCACCACCCCAAAGAGTGTGTCTCCATAAAGATGAGAAATACCTAACAAGACCTGAGTATAAATTCTCAGGTGTATAAATTCTCCCGAAGTAAGGTGGGTTCTTTGCAAGATGCAAATTTTGAAGTCACCGTCAACCTAACGGATATATTTCAAATGTAAATAGAAGTCATCAAGCAGTAACAGTTCATCTCCTGACTTCATTTTTTGTTGTCACAGTGGTGTTCTGTTTAGAGAGAAAATAAGCTGTTATAATATTCCAACTGAAATACCAAGAACATGATTTAGTAGGTGAGTTATTTAGGGCTACTTAGCAAATAGCATTTCTGGACGGTGGTAAATGTGTTCCGCTCCTTCACACGTTCAATGAAACAGCCTTTTCTTCTTCTCACCAAGGTAGTTATCCTGTCCTCAGCCCAGAGATTCGATTTCTAACGGCTGTTGGATTTATTCCAGGCAACTGAGCACAGGTTCTGAACCATTTTCTTTTTCAATTCCTGTGGCCTCAGAATGCTCAGAAATGTTGACTTTTGCAAAGAGGCCAAGGAGGTCTGCACGTGTGCCAAGGCTTCTGCTGTGGGCTTGGCACAGGAGAGGCAGCTGGGAGGAAGGAGTATGTGGGCCTTCCGTGGTGCACGTTTCTCCAGAAACTAATTCAGGACAATCTTGTGGGTTACATACATCTAACAGGCATTTCTCTGTCCCTAAGAATTATATCCATTATTGGAAAAATCCATCTATATTAATATCAATAAATCCATCTATTTATTGATACTAATATTAATATCAACACCCCCTTTACAGGTACATGATCAGGCCCCAAAAGGCCAAGTGATCAGTAGGAATCCTTCTCCCCTTCACATCCACCTCTCAACTTCTTTCTCTCTTATAGTTTTCTTTAAATCCTTAATTTCTTTGCTTTCTCTTCTCACTCTTCATAGTCTGAAGAAGTTAAGATTGTGACGGCCACAGCAATGTTGGGACCAGGGGCAGAACTAAGTTTTGTGAGACCTGTCTTCCCAAGTGGCTTGGCAGTAAAGAATCCACCTGTCAAGCAGGAGACGTGGGTTCGATCCGTGGGTTGGAAAGGTCCTCTGGAGAAGGAAACGGCAATTCACTGAAGTATTCTTGCCTAAAATAATCCCATGGATAGAAGAGCCTGGGAGGCTACAGTCCAGGGGGCCACAAGAGTCGGACACGACTTGGAGACTAACCAACAACAACAACAACAAGGAGCCTTAAATGATTTAGGCAACCTTCTTTAAGAACAAGAGTGCAGTGTTCGCTAACCTAATAGTGGAAAATATTTTGCAGTGTATGCATGTATCCAATCATCAGGTTTCTATACCTTCAATTTACATAATAATATACCTCAGTTATTGTTTAATTAAACTGGAAAAAAAGACAAAGAGAGAATATAGTTGGCCTTGGGCAGACATTGCTAGACCCACCATCCCCAAGACCCAGAAGGGACCCTGCAACTGAGGACTCCAGAGCTGAAGCTTCCTTTATCTTGATGGTGATTCCATTTCTGGTTAAGGTTTCCTATTTTATTTCCCCTACCCCCACCTCACCCCATGCCTTATGTCAGTGGAATAGGTTTGAGGGTTTGAATCAAAGAGCCTTCCTTTATAGGGTAGTATCATTTCAGATGATCAAGGCATGTGGAATAAATCTAAGTGAGCCCAAATTACTCTTTTTATCTAAAGTGTTAGTTTATTCCAAGGCATACTTAAAGTATTAAAAATAGAATGAACATTAAATAGATTTATTCATTTCTGTCTTATACTGGAGTATCGTTGATTAACAGNCAAGGCATGTGGAATAAATCTAAGTGAGCCCAAATTACTCTTTTTATCTAAAGTGTTAGTTTATTCCAAGGCATACTTAAAGTATTAAAAATAGAATGAACATTAAATAGATTTATTCATTTCTGTCTTATACTGGAGTATCGTTGATTAACAGTGTTGTGTTAATTTCAGGTGTACAGCAAAGTGGTTCAGTTATACATATACTGTATCTATTCTTTTCTTTTTCAAGTTCTCTTCCCAGAGCCTGAATTCCTCTGATTGGTTATCACATGCGTTGTTTTAGCTCCTTTTCCTTTCTGCTTTGTCTTCCTCCTGTTTTGTGTTCTGGGCTCTCCCTCCTCCCAACTTTTAGCTACGTGATATCTCTAGAAGTCTACACTGGCTGGAAGACATAGCAGGAACTCTTGGCCTGGATTTAAGAGGGCTCTGGGACCCTGGTGGAGTTGAAAGCAACTGCTTCATAGCATTGATCCTGGAGGAGTCTAGGCTCTCATATCTTTTCTTCTAAGGCGATGGCAAAACATCAACATGTTTTAGCTGTCTTTTCAACTAAGTGTGCATTCCAGTGCCTTAAGATACTAGACCAATGGGAGAAAGAATGGGTGCTTTATAGTTTGATGAAGATCATATTTTTGGTGGTAAATGGGGTTTATCAGACCTCAAGATCTCGTGACTTCCAGATAATGAAAGTGGGCTAACCTGGGTTTGGAAGAATGTCCTTATCCTAGACACAACAAGAAACCCTTAGCCCGCGTGCAGGGGAGAGTGGCAGAGAGCAGGACTGTCTGGTCCTGTCACAGCTGTCAGGGGAGTGACAGGTGAGGAGGGGCAGGGAACCCCAAGTTTGTGGATCTGTTGACAGGGCTATCATTACCTAGGAGGGCGTGCGGGGGAGCCACCTGGACGTGGGGCAGGAGACATGGGCTTACTCACCCCTGTGCCACTTGGAACATATCAAGATAGGGGAGCCATTTATTCCTTTTTTGGGTCTTAGTCCTAACATTTACAGAAACAAGGGATTCCGCCTGAATTAAGGGTCCCTGGCAACCCTCTGACTTGTTATCCTTTATTTATTCTTATTCAAAATATCCCTATTAAGTAGGCCAAGATAGTGAGTTAGTAGCTGTCATTTTACTCTGTTAGACTTTGTCTTCTGGGTACTTTAGGTTCATTTTTATCTGTTAATTACCTGGATGTGCTAAGCATACCCCAACACTGAATGCCTTTGTATAAGCTGTAAGCATCTGGCCTTAATTCACGCTGTGTCTGTGATATAGTTCCTACGGTTCTGAGAGTGGCCGGCAGCGCTGTGACCACCACCCGACACTAAGCTCCTAATAGCCAAGATCAGGATGTGGTGATACGCTTAGTCGGTTTAGAAAGGCTCAGCTTCCACGAGACTGGAAGGACATGATTCTTGTGATTCTGTGATCAGCCTCCCCCTGATGACCACTCTGGCAGGGCCTTTCTCATCACAGGTATGATGGGCGCCAGGTATCAGACCACTCGAGCTGTCTCCCGTGGGGAGATTGTGAAGACAGGAGGGCGAGTGGCGGCTGGGAATTAGCCAGGATATTTCATTTACTCTGCACTGAGAACGGCCTCCCTGTCACAGTTCTTTCTGTCCACGCATCTTCTGTGATGCATTGTGTGTTATTATTAATATATTATAATCTATTAGAGGGCAATTTTCTCTAATTTTCTGTCATTTTGCCGTTCTATGCAAAAGGCAGTAAATTGTGAATTAAAATGTGGGCATCTGGTTATTACTGGAAAAAAACCAGCTGAATTCACAGGCTCTCAAAGCGGCAGTATGTTTGAAAAACTTTAACCATTTCTGCGATTTTCCTTTTTGTGAAGGTAGGGGTAGGAAAGGAGGAGGCCACTGGTCCCTAGAGAATATTTCAGCAGTGTGTGACTCAGCGAAGACTGAATTGTTTTTACTGACTTAGTCTCAGGGTTGGGCTTCCTTCTCACTCCAGCATCGCCAGGCCTTGGAGAAGCGGCTGATTTTCAGGGCTGTCAGCCCGCCACCTGTCATTAACACACATCTGAGAGAGAAACACTCATCGCCAGTGCGACGCATTACAAGTGCAGAGACAATATATCCAAGTACTCAGTTATTCTTGTCCGTGGTTGTGAAGCTCCATTCGTTCACCCATACTGGTTCTCTTGGGATTTGAACCACAAACAGACGAGGTACACAGAATGCTGGGAGCAGCACCTGGGAGAGTCTGAAAGTCCAGAATGCCAGCCTAGGGTCTTCAGCATCCCCTCCCTGCCACGTTTCCAGGGGCCAGGTGGTTGGAGGCCATGATGACGCCCCTCATATATGGTCATTCACCATTCACTTCAGTTCTCCATTAGCCTCCTTCCCCCACCACTCTCTCCCATGTATGACCTGCGTGTGTGTGTGCTCACTCACTAAGCGTGTCTGACTCTTTGTGACCCCTGTGGACTCCACCAGGCTCCTCTGTCTATGAGCTTTCACAGGCAAGAATACTGGAGTGGGTTGCCATTTCCTTCTCTAGGGGATCTTTCCCAGGGATTGATTGAACCCACATTTTACCACTGAGCCACCTGGGAAGCTCTGTGTATGACCTAGGGGTTCATCAAATGCTATCACAGTAGATACTAATTAAATAGTTGTCCAATAAACAACGGAGTGATATGTGTACAAAATAGAAAAAATAACATTTAAAAAGGACTTTAATATTATTAGACTGCCTTATCTAGTCCACTCTGGCTGCTAGGCTTTGTGTGGCGAGCTGTCCACTCTTAGCACACGGAGCCCTGCTGGGCTGACCTGAGGAGAGGAGTCAGGAGTGGGGATGTTGTGCTGTCTGAGCAGAGAGGTGCTGTGCTGGGACCCCTCAGGTAGGGCAGGTGATGAGCAGCGGCGTGGCTCCTGGGGAATCACAGACAGACGGCTCTGGACAGGCAAGGCGGCAGGATGCCGGTGGCCAGCTGCCACGTGTGAAGATGAGCAGAGGGTGGCATGGCATTGGGGGAGGGGAGCAAGGGCATCAGATGAGGTCTGATCTATTCACTCGAACAGGAGAGATTAGCGATTCTGGAGAAGCAGGCTGGAAAAACGCGGCCTGAGGTGATGTGAAACTGCAGTCTGGAAATATGGCCATCCAGGTGGGAAATGCCTCGGAGCAGGAATACAGAAGCGCGTCAGGGCTGGTGGGAATTTGCGGTATGCTGTGGTGGTGGAAAGGGCCTGGGCACTGGGGGGTGACAGAACACAGCTTCTCAACCTGCTGTGAGAGACAGAGAGCCTGGAGTCCTGTCCTTGCCGGAGAAGTCCAGGCCCTGGAAGGATGTGGAGAAATGCCAAAGGTTTCTGAGAAACACTGAGCCAGGTTGTGGGGGCTCCGGAAGACAAATTTTAGATTTAAAAAAAAAAAAATGTGAACTATTTTAAAAGTCTTTATTGAATTTGTTCCAGTGTAGCTTCTGTTGTTCATGTTCTGATTCTTTTGACCATGAGGCATATGGGGTCTTTGCTCTCCAAGCGGGGATTGAACCCTCACCCCTTGCACTGGAAAGTGACGTCTTAACTGTTGGACTTCCAGGGAAGTCCCAGATTCATTTTAGAGGAGTTGTGTAGGTCAACTTGGAGGAGCGACAGGCCCAAGTTGGGAAAAATTATAGCCCTTAACATTCCGTGTATTTAAAATAAAAGAATAAGTAACTTAAGGAACTTTTAAGGAAAGCCTTCTGTTATCCAAGACTTCAGGTGAAAATACAGGTCTGGACATAGATGAAGGAAATTTGAAGTAACCAAATTTACGGGAAACATTGCATCCATCCCCAAATACGGTACTGTGTGGGGCACACACCTGAATTACTCTGCCTGGGAGACAGGGTTTCCGAGGAGCCCAAGCCTGGTCTTGGGGACTGTCCCTTGATTTGTGGCTGTAGAGGAAAGGCTTGATTTTTCCACTGAGGTCTAGCTGACTGTGAGATTTTAGGTTGATAACTGGATATCGATGATAAATGGATAGGTGTCTACAAAGTAATATTCATCATATATGACTATGTAATGTAGGGTAATGCAATAATGCACAAAATGTGATATTGTGCACTTCTTCCATAGGCAGGAAATGAAGGGATTTTCTTAAACTCAGATTTTGTGTTTAGACTAAATGGACATTAGGAAATAAAGTATATGATTATGAACTAGACTGAGCTGCTGGGGAATCTTCTGAGGATCCTTGTTTATGGGTGGTTGAAAGAGTGTGTGTGTAAACCTTTCTCGGAACTGTTGTGAATTCATTCAGGCAGATGGCTGAAAATGACCTAAGCTCTGCAAGTCTCGCAAGGGCCAGGTGAGAGGTGGGTGTAACATTTTAGGACAGAACAGGGGTTCTCACTACTAATGAGCATTCGCTCCCTAGGTCTGGATTTATGTTTTGAAATATGTTCTCTCTTTAGCTTCTGAATGTCTGAAGTAAGCACTTCTTTTTAAATTTTATTTTTCCCCAGAAGATTCGTGACTGAAGGAGCTTTTGTTTGGTTAACCTTCATCCCCCAGTTAGTTTCAGCCCCTCCGCCGTTCTCTGTCCTACCCTGCACAGCCACTCTTCCCCCGTGGCTGACCCCCCTACTAGTGTCCCCTGGCAGCTGTAGCTTCCTTTAGGTTTCACAGAGGTGATGGGGCCCTCACATCAGTCTGTGATGATTGTCTGTGCTTTGCACAAGACGGTGAGGAGTCCTGGCTGCTTTGCCAGCTTCTAGCAGTGCAACTGGCTTCTGCTTATTGCTCAACAGTTTGCTGTTCTTTGGGAGGGGTGGCTGTGGCTTAGATGCCACCACACTCCCTCTCCTTTGCATCAGTGTTGGGGCAGGCTTGGGTGCCTGGCTGTGTTGGTTAATGGCAGGGGTAAGAGGCAAGCTCAGAAGTGGGAGTGAAGGGCTCAGGAACATCTGGAGAGGCCATGTGCTTTCAGTGTGGGTCTCTCCAGATCAAATCCACAGAATGAGGGCATGTTGTAGGCTAGGGGTGCCAACAGGAAGCCATCACAGCAGTCCAGAAGGGTACGTTGGGTAGCAACGTTCAGAAGACTGGTGAAAAATAAGAGTCAACATTCAAAAGAAAAGCAGGACAAAGACGCTCTGGATGATTTAATGTAAGACTGGCATCCCTACAGATGTTTGTACATCCATGTTCAGAGCAGCATTTTTCACAAGGGCCCAAAGGCAGAAACAACCCAAATGTTCACTGATAGATGAATAGATAAACAAACTGTGGCCTGCCATACAATGGAATATTATTCAGCTTTAAGGGGGAAGGACATTCTGACAGATGTTACAGCATGGATGAAACCTGTGCTTTATGAAGTGAGTCAGACACAAAAGAACAAATCTTGATGATTCCACTTACATGAGGTCCCTAGAGCAGTCCAGGCCATAGAGACAGTAAGTAGAATGGTGGTTATCAGGGGCTGGGAGGAGGAGGGGAGGTTGAGATAGTTACTGTTTGATGGGTACAAGTTTTATTTTGGGCCAGCGAGAATGTTCTGGAGATGGACGGTGGCGATAGCTGCACAGCAATGTGAATGTGCCTGATGCCACTCCACTGTACACTTAAAGACGGTTGCAACAGTAAATGCTGGGTTATGTCTATTTTGCTCCATTTTAAAAAGACACTGAAACTCTCTATTTTATATTTTTATGTACTTAACTTTTAACCTCTCAAGATCTTTAACTTAAACATCTCCCCGATGAGTGTGTGTGGAGGTGGTATGGGGAATTTATTTGGGACTCGGAAGGAAGCAGGAAAGGACAGTTTGGTGGTCTGTTGTTCCCTGAACACTGAGGTACGGGAAATGACATGTGTGGGAGTTGGCGATGGCCTCTCTTGTTTTTATTTTTCAGAGGAAGTGGTAGCAACTCCCTGTTAATTCACCTTGAATTCTGCCAGGCAGCTTTAAAATCTACGTTGATATATATCAAGCAGTCCCATAGATGCCTACTAACTTAATTTGTGTTTTGCTCAGTCTTTATCCCCAGGAATGTTATTAAAATGTTCTTTTCCTGGTCTTAAGTAACACTGTTCGGTTCTTGTAACCTCACTGATTAATGGCAGGGTAATTGCCCTTCATTTCTTTGCCTTCAAAACAGTGCCACCTGGGTCTTTACTGCCCTCAAAACAGATGTCTTCTGCAGAGAGTGAAATTCCTACCAGTTCAGCCCCTCCTCCTCCAGCACATAGGTGAGAAGCCCCTGGGGTGCACAGGAAGGACACCAAAGCAAGCAATCCTGCTGGAGCCTTCAGAAGAGTCACCCCAGCCCTTCCCCAGCTGAATTATCACTGCCTGGGCTGGGGCCAGTGCTCCCTCAAGGATCGGCAAAGAAGGATCATCTTCTAGAGAGGAATATGGATGCTGGCCAGGCAAAGAAACAGAAACAACCCCCGAGAACGGGGAATGAGTGTGCAATCCAGTATGTGGTGTGTGGCTGTTTTCTGCTGATGGTGAGATTTTTACACAGTCACCGTGTCTGCCTCCACCAAGCACCTTCTGCAGTCCCCATCCTGTCATCCTTCTGCTGCCCTACGAACTGGGTGTTCCTTTCCTTCCATTTTTGTAGATGCAGAAACCAAAGTGCAAAGAGGGAAGTCACTGGGCCAAGGCCACACGTGTTATTTGGTCTCAGAACTGGGATCTGAACCCAGATTTGTTTGATTCCAAAGCTTATAATCCTAAACAGAATAAGCACTGGGTCTAGTCTGGAGTCCTCAGCATATCCAAGTAGGCCTGTGGTTTCTGTTAACCTTGAGAAAGTAGGAGACAGGTAGAGACACTGTTGGACCAAGGATTGCCTGCCCTCTCCTGCCCTGCTCACTTACGGCTACTTCTGACCATCAGCCCAGTCTCTGGCCTCTGGGGCCCAGCTGGCCCTTCTGTGCTCAACATGAAGGCATAGTTCATCCAGCCCAGCTCACAGATGGGCCGTGCTACCCAGCACACTATTGTTTTACCTCCTAAGTACTCTGTCAATCAAATTCTAGATCTGGAGTGTCCTTTCCTTTTAGGCCCTTACTGTGGCCTCCCCGGGCCTGGCATCCCAGGCTCTGGCACCTGGTTTACTAGTGAGTGGTTGTCACTGAATGAGTTAGTTACTCCTCTGGTTACCCATGAAAGAGAGTCTTGGGAAGTGAGCCAGAGCTGGAATTCCCAAAAGAAAAAAAAATCCTCCATAGTGATTTCTGCCTCATTCTGTGTAGCTTTTGCCTTTATGCTGCAAAGTGAAAATATTAGTCATGCAGTTGTGTCTAACTCTTTTTGACCTCGTGGACTGTAGCCTGCCAGGCTCCTCTGTCTATGGGACTTTCGAAGCAAAAATACTGGAGTGGGTTGCCATTTCCTTCTCCAGGGGATCTTCCAGACCCAGGGATCAAATCTGGGACTCCTGCACTGCAGGCAGATTCTTTACCGTCTGAGTCACCAAGGAAGCCCTTAGGCCCCAAGGGTCGTCTCTAAAGATTTTTTAAATTAATGAACTAATTAATTTTATTTTTATTTAGTTGGCTGGCTCAGACTTAGTTGCAGTATGCAGAATCTTCACTGGGACAGGCGAGATCTTTTCTTGCAGCACTCACTGGGAGTCTCTAGTTGTGGCCTGAGGTCTCAGTAGTTGCAACTCACAGGTTCAGCTGCCTTGTGACAAGTGGGATCTTCCTGGACCAGGCACCCTCTGCATTGCAAGGCAGATTCTTCACCACCAGGGAAGTCCCAAGGGTGCTCCCTAAAAGAAGCTCCATCCTCTGTTCCCAGGAAAAAGACAAGGAATTGCTGGCCATACAAAGAAGAAGGACTGTACAGGGGCCTGTGCATTGATGTGGAGGTCTTAGGGGCAGTTTGCAAGACTGCGGGCCACAGCCATTTGTGTGTGTCTTTGTCCTGGCTGCTGAACGGTTGATCTGGCCCTCGGTGATCTGTTCCAGGGAGGGATGCAGTTTTTCCTTTCTCCATGTGGAAATCCTCCATGGTAGGAAATCTTCTGTCTCTAGGCTTCTCTGTAGGCGTGGGCTGTGATGGATCTGAGGCACCAGGGCTGGGGACAGCTCCCAAAGGGCCCTTGGGGTTTAGCCATTTCCTAGTTTTTCCTGTTCACCTACTGGATCAACAGCATGCTTTTTGGCCTTGCTCACCTGAATGTTGCTAATTCTCTGTGAGTCCTTATCCTTTCCCTTCCCAGAGAGCTCAAGGACCACAAAGCCAGCTTCATTAAACTGGAAAGACTGGCCCTTTGCTAAGCAGTCAATTTTACATGAAGCTGAAACCTGAGCTAGGAGTTTGGGTTCACCTCCCAGATCACAGGAATGTATTGCCTCATTACCAGTCAAATAAGCAGTTTTAAATGATCCAAAAACAGACTGACCACTTGTAATCCCAGGTAGTCTGTTAGGTCTTTTTGCTGGTTTGTGACATACCTTTGCTTCCAAGGGGGTCTACCATGGGAGGAAGGAGGCAGGAAATGAGATGAAGAATGAAAATTGGAGTGAGTGGACATTCTGGTTTATCAAACAGAAGTAACTTTAACTGTGTGTGTGGTGGGGAGGGAAGCATTTAGACGTTCTGTAACTAAAGATTGTTAGTCATTTAACCTGGTGACCTACAAGTACTTAGGAAGTATGTGTGTGTATGTTAAGACCCATGTGTTTTTAGTAGATTCAGATCTACTTTAGGACAAAGATGATTTATCTGTTTCCCACTGCTGTAATGTAAGCTCCTTGATGGCTGTTTCTTGTTTGTGTGCATGTTTATTTTGGTTTTCTAATCTTTTGTTCACTAATGTGTTCCATGTACTTAGAACAGTGACTAGCACAGAGATGCAATAAATATTTGTGGAACGAATAAATAAATAAATGACTATGAATGTGTGTGTAGATAGGTGTACATACACGTACAGGCAAGAGTAACATCTTACCCACAAGTCATTTATCTAACAACCTTGATTATGTAAAATAAATGCAAAATTAGAACATAGTCCAAAGGTCTATAGAGTAGCCATGCCTGGGGGTGATAAACTTTGTGCTGTTGTTTCTTTTTATTTTGTTTTTGTATATATATATATATATATATATATACACACATTGTTGTTTTTAATTGGAGGATAATTCCTCTACAAATTTGAGTTGGTTTCTGCCGTATAGCAGTGTGAATCAGTCATAAATACACATATAAATATGTAGATGTATGTGTGTATAAGCCTCCCTTCTGCCCACCCCCATCCTGCCCCTCTAGGTCATCGCAGAGCACAGGTCTGGGCTCTCTGTGTTACACAGCAGCTTTAAATGATCCAAAAACAGACTGACCACTTGCAATCCCAGGTAGTCTGTTGGGTCTGTTTGCTGGTTTGTGACCTACCTTTGCTTCCAAGGGGGTCTCCCATGGGAGGAAGGAGGCAGGAAATGAGATGAAGAGAGAAAACTGGAGACCAGCTAGCTATTTTACACATGGTAGTGGATACATGTCAGTGCTACTCTGTCAGTTTGTCTCACCCTCTGCTCATGTTTCTTTACGCATAAGAGAGACATATGGTCCTTCAAAGCCAGGCCTACTTTAGATACTGTTTTTGGCCTGGAGCAGATCAGCAATGGCAAATTGAAGATAGAGACAGTTACAGAGACAAAACCAACAAAGTGATGGCTAACAGCTTGACAGGAGGAGAGGAGACGAAAAACAGACCCCAGTCATCTGTATAGCACCTCCTGGAACCAGTTGGTTTAGGAGCACACAGCTTTTACACTTTACAATCCATTGGATATTATGGGATATAAGTAGACACTGAATCACTGGATGCTTAAATGATGTCTCATAACTATAAAAAGACAAGGTTGTCTCTAATTCTTTAGAAAGAGTCCTTTGGAATAGTTTAAGTAACTGTTTCTTAACAAGTTTGGGCTTCCATTTGCTGTACCAGGAGGCAGAAAATTATGGCCTGCAAGCCACATTCAGTTTGCTGCTTGCTTTTATAAATAAAGTTTTATCGGAAATGGCCATGCTCATTCATTTACATATTATTATGGCAACTTTTGCACCATAGTAGCAGATTGAGTCATTGCAACAGAGACCATATGGCCTGCAAACCCCAAAATATTTATTGTCTAGTGCTTTATAGAAGTTGGCTGCTTCCTGATTTACATGTTGGGTTCTTCCAGGATGTTAGTTTCTGCTCATGTGTACATCTGATACATTTACATGCATTACCGAGTGATCTGTATACATAAATGTGTATAAATACTCGTTTCTGTGTGATAGTAAACACAAGTAAACACTAAGCACCACATTCCTTTACTGCTAAAACATAGCTCCATAGCTCTTTGGATCCAATTACTCATTACTCTTCCTGCTTTGCTCAACTGAGGGTATGTTGTGACCTCTGAGACATTCTGGAGAACTATAGCATCCTCAGAAACCTCACTGCACGTTCATGGTCCTCTTAATGGCTCCTGGGGTGTAGGCATGTTGATTGCACTCAGCTTATATAAGACAGATGTCCTTCTGAAGGATTCAATGATTATGTATCCCAGATTACAGAGGATCTTATGGGATTTTTAAATGGTACTGGAATCCAAGTGTAATAGCATGAAATAGCATATACTTCCTAGATTATAGAATCTTTTCTAGGTAGAATTTGCTTTCAGATTATTCTTGTGGACTTTGCTGCTGATTTCATGGAGAAGGCTTCTCCCTTGAAGGCAATCACCCTGATTTATTATTCTGTGCCAGTGTGGCTTTACCACACGAATGCTAGCTTTGACTAGTTCTGACTTCAGTGTACTTCTTGTTCAGCCTTTTGTTAATATACTTCACTTTGTTTTATTAAGGTTTGAGTACCAGGGGCCAGTATTCATTATGGAAGGTAAGCTTCTAAGATTGTAGATTCCCTCTGGGTAAAATGTGCATATGTGTCATTCAACTGAGCATGGTTTGGGGTGGCAGAGGGAATGCCTTCTTTATTGAAATGTAATAAAACTGACCTTTTTAAACTGTACGTTTCAATAGCTTTTAGTATATTTACAAAGTTACACAGTCATCTCTTTTTTTTGTATATCAATATAAGAAATCTGGTTTATTTTTGAGGAACTGTATGTAATCATACAGTCAGTCAGTCAGCTCAGTTGCTCAGTCATGTCTGACTCTTTGCGACCCCATGAATTGCTGCACGCCAGGCCTCCCTGTCCATCACCAACTCCGGGAGTTCACTCAGATTCATGTCCATTGGGTCAGTGATGCCATCCAGCCATCTCATCCTCTGTCGTCCTTTTCTCCTCCTGCCCTNCTCAGTTGCTCAGTCATGTCTGACTCTTTGCGACCCCATGAATTGCTGCACGCCAGGCCTCCCTGTCCATCACCAACTCCGGGAGTTCACTCAGATTCATGTCCATTGGGTCAGTGATGCCATCCAGCCATCTCATCCTCTGTCGTCCTTTTCTCCTCCTGCCCTCAATTCCTCCCAGCATCAGAGTCTTTTCCAGTGAGTCAACTCTTTGCATGAAGTGGCCAAAGTACTGGAGTTTTAGCTTTAGCCTCATTCCTTCCAAAGAAATCCCAGGGCTGATCTCCTTCAGAATGGACTGGTTGGATCTCCTTGCAGTCCAAGGGACTCTCAAGAGTCTTCTCCAACACCACAGTTCAAAAGCATCAATTCGTCGGTGCTCAGCTTTCTTCAGAGTCCAACTCTCACATCCATACATGACCACTGGAAAAACCATAGCCTTACAAGTTGCACTGAAATCCACATATTTATGCTCTGTTGAGATTTACCAAATGGCCTGTGTGCCATGGGGTTTGCTGAGTGTGGATTCTGACAGTCCTAGGTCCCAGGAGTTATTTTATACATCAGATTGTTCATCCCAGTTGAGCAGTGTCAGAGAGAACACCAGGACCTTGTGTCCCATTGCTTTGTCCTAACCTCAGACCTCAGTGGTTTGATCAAGCTTCCTAGCTCTGAAATTCTTTTCCTCTCCATGAAAGTGAACCCAGGAGAGCCTACCAAAAATGACAACTGCTCTGGCCAAGCTAGAGTTCTTGGTAGAGTTTGTATTGGGATGTCAATGGACTTTCTCTTCTTTTGTCCAACCCCTCCCCAAACTCTGTCCAGAAGGGCCCTGTGCAAGGAGACTGGTCACTTGTTTATTCATTCCCTCATGAGTGTCTGCAGTGACCCTACACCACATGCCAGACCCTGAGAACACACAGGGAAGACAGACAGGATCCTATGGCTCGTGAAATTGATATTTTAATGAAGAGCAGAGACATCAAATGACTAATTACCCAATTAATTCTGCAGTCACAGTTGTGATAAGTGCACCAAGAGAAATGTACAGCATCTTGTGATAGAAGGGTGCAATGTGGGGCCAGACTAGGTCTGCAGGCAGGGAAGTGTCTCTGAGGGTGTGATTTTTTTTAGCCAAGATCTGAAGGATAAATATGCCAGGGGAAGGAGGAGAGGCAAAAGGTAGGCACTACATCACAGACAGCCTTGCAGGCAAAGGGAGGATTTTGGATTAAGCTGTGGAAATTCCTGAAGCTCAAAACAAAACCCACCCTGACTGCTGTGTGTTAAGAAGAAAGTTACTCCAGGTGTTTCTTGACTTCCTACTTTTGCATTCCAGTCCCCTATAATGAAAAGGATATCTTTTTGGGTGTTAGTTTTAAAAGGTCTTGTAGGTCTTCATAGAACCGTTCAACTTCAGCTTCTTCAGCGTTACTGGTTGGGGCATAGACTTGGATTACTCTAATATTGAATGGTTTGGCTTGGAAACGAACAGAGATCATTCTGTTGTTTTTGCGATTGCATCCAAGTACTGCATTTCAGACTCTTTTTGTTGACCATGATGGCTACTCCATTTCTTCTAAGGGATTCCTGTCTGCAGTAGTAGATATAATGGTCATCTAAGTTAAATTCACCCATTCCAGTCCATTTTAGTTCGCTGAATCCTAGAATGTCGACATTCACTCTTGCCATCTCTTGTTTGACCACTGGCAATTTGCCTTGATTCATGGATCTGACATTCCAGGTTCCTATGCAGTATTGCTCTTTACAGCATCGACCTTGCTTCTATCACCAGTCACATCCACAACTGGGTATTGTTTTTTCTTTGGCCCCAGCCCTTCATTCTTTCTGGAGTTATTGCTCCACTGATCTCCAGTAGCATATTGGGCACCTCCTAACTTGGGAAGTTCCTCTTTCAGTATCCTATCATTTTGCCTTTTCATACTGTTCGTGGGGTTCTCAAGGCAAGAATACTGAAGTGATTTGCTTCTCCAGTGGACCACATTCTGTCAGATCTCTCCACCATGACCCGCCTGTCTTGGGCGGCCCCATGGGCATGGCTTAGTTTCACTGAGTTAGACAAGGCTGTAGTCCTAGTGTGATTAGATAGACTAGTTTTCTGTGAGTATGCTTTCAGTGTGTTTGCCCTCTGATGCCCTCTTGCAATACCTACCGTCTTACTTGGGTTTCTCGGCTGCTCTAGCAAAGCCCAGCCACTGCTCTTTACCTTGGATGAAGGGTATCTCCTCACTGCCACCCCTCCTGACCTTGAACGTGTAATAGCTCCTCTAGGCCCTCCTGCACCCGCACAGCCACCACTCCTTGGATGAGGGGTAGCTCCTCCCGGCTGCCACCCTTGGCCTCAGACGTGGGGTAGCTCCTCTCGGCCGTGCCCTGTACGCTGTCACAGCTGCCCTGGAATGCAAAGGTAGGAAGTCAAGAAACACCTGGAGTAACAGGCAAATTTGGGCTTGGAATACAGAATGAACAGGGCAAAGACTATTAGTTTTGCCAAGAGAATGCACTGGTCATAGCAAACACCCTCTTCCAACAATACAAGAAAAGACTCTACACATGGACATCACCAGGTGGTCAACAGTGAAATCAGATTGATTATGTTCTCTGTAGCCAAAGATGGAGAAGCTCTATACAGTCAACAAAAACACCAGGAGGTGACTGTGGCTCAGATCATGACCTCCTTATTACCAAATTCAGACTGAAATTGAAGAAAATAAGGAAAATCACTAGACCATTCAGGTATGACCTAAATCAAATCCCTTATGATTATACAGTGGAAGTGANGGCAGGAGGAGAAGCGAACGACAGAGGATTAGATGGCTGGATGGCATCACTGACTCGATGGGCTTGAGTCTGAGTGAACTCCAGGAGTTGGTGATGGACAGGGAGGCCTGGCGTGCTGCAATTCATGGGGTCGCAAAGAGTCGGACACGACTGAGCAACTGAACTGAAGTGAAGGAGGAAGTTAGTGTGTAGTAGGGGGATTTTTTGCAGTCACCCAAGTAGATGATAGTAGCCTTCATGACTAGGATGGGGACAACTATGAATATGGAATGTGAATTTGAGACATACCGAGGAGATGGAGTTGACAGGACCTGTTGCATCTCTACAATTAGAATCCATCCTCCTTTTCCAATTCTGGCTCGTGAGATGTCCTCATTGTTTTTTTGGGCTCAGAATACACTGAGTACACTCAGAGTCATTCAGTGTCCCAGAGTCAACTGGTAATCCTCTTAGGGGAGTTTGGGTGTTTGTTCTGTTGCTAAGTCATGTCCGACAATTTGCGATCCCATGGACTGCAGCATGCCAGGCTCCCCTGTCCTTCACTGTCTCCTGGAGTTTACTCAAACTCAGTCCACTGAGTCAGTGATGCCGTCCAACCATCTCATCCTCTATTGCCCCTACCTCCTCCTGCCCAGTCTTTCCCAGCATCAGGGTCCTTTGCAGTGAGTGAACTGTTCACATCCAAAGTATTGGAGCTTCAGCTTCAGCATCAGTCCTTCCAATGAATATTCAGAGTTGATTTCCTGTAGGATTGACTCCTTTGATCTCCTTGCAGTCCAAGGAACTCTCAAGACTCTTCTCCAGCACCAGAGTTTGAAGGCTTTGGCACTTAGCCTTCTTTCTTGTCCAATTCTCACATCTGTACATGACTACTGGAAAAACCATAAGGGAGCTTTAGAACTGTGTCTATTATGTCAGGGTCCCAGAAATACAAAGGGTAAGTTTTCCAGAATGTCCCTGGGGGATTTCACTGGAAAAGCCAAAGGCTCTAGAGAAGGCAGACCCTACAGGGATTTAGAGAAAATCATGGAGACTCAGACTAGTTCACAAGCTTCTTCCTCACAGCAAATTACATTCTCCACAATGAAAAGTTCCTCCCTCTTTTAAAAAGCATCCAAATTACCTTGGTGTTACTTGCTGGCTTGTTGCCTGGCCACTGGCTGGGGGACACAGCACAGCTGTGTGGGGCCTGGGCTCCCAGGCATCCATCCTCTCTCTCTAGGGTTTACATGATGCTTTACTACCCAGATGTAAGGTTTTTTTTTTTTTTTTCACTTTCTCTCTGGATTTTCAAATTCTCAGTCTATAGAGTGAGTTGGGAAGTAATCCTTTGCTCTAGAGACCACCCCAGGTACTAGAAAACATCCTCAAATCTCATTGCACCTCAAGGAAATGCATTTGATTGCCCCTGGGCCTTTGGTGGATGGCGTACTGATTGTGTGCAACTCCTGGTTGCTTAAGATTTTTCACACACTTGACCCAGTAAACAGTTTCTTGCCTTCAGTGGGTTTTTATTCCACCAACCAGAAAACTACTGCAAGATAAAGAAATTAAAGAGTTGAAGGCCTTTGAGTCATTCAGATTAGCCATGTATGGATATGAGAGTTGGACTGTAAAGAAAGCTGAGCTCTGAAGAATTGGTGCTTTTGAACTGTGGTGTTGGAGAAGACTCTTGAGAGTCCCTTGGACTGCAAGGAGAGCCAACCAGTCCATCCTAAAGGAGATCAGTCCTGGGTGTTCATTGGAAGGACTGATGTTGAAGCTGAAACTCCAATACTTTGGCCACCTGATTCAAAGAGCTGATTCATTTGAAAAGACTCTGATGCTGGGAGGGATTGAGGGCAGGAGGAGAAGGGGACGACAGAGGATGAGATGGCTGGATGGCATCAACGACTCGATGGACATGAGTTTGGGTGGACTTCGGGAGTTGGTGATGGACAGGGAGGCCTGGCATGCTGCAGTTCATGGGGTCGCAAAGAGTCGGACACGACTGAGCGACTGAACTGAACTGTACTGAGTCATTCAGATAGTGTTCTGCGTCCAGGAGCCCAGGATAGAAAGGTGCAGAGACAATTGTCTTCAGTGTTTTTATATAAAATTGCTTTTTCAAAAAATAAGTTTTTTAATTGAGGATATTGATGATGTGGATTCAAGCACGGGTGGGGGTGGGGGCCTGCGCTATAGGGACAGGGAAAATGGGTCTCCCACCCCAAGGTGGCTCCTCAGTGTAGGGTCTTTAGTCATTTTGCTACTGTATTTCTGCTGAAGTTGATACTCCATCTTTTTTCCCCCCTGTTTTTCCCAAGTGGTTGGAGGACCGTTGCATTTCTTAGTAATCCAGACTAGTTTACTAGGATTAGAACCCAGTGCCCAGGGAGGCAGTGATCCAGCTGAATAAGATCTTTGTATGAGGAGTTCGGGAGAGAAACAGAGGACAGACAGAGAGAAAGCACCGACTTAAATAGGATTTGGAGAACAAGAGTCAGATATTATTCATGTTTATTTTGGAAAGAAACAACCATAAATATATTTATATATTCTAGCTATCTGCCTTCACTATTACTTTGCTTCTGGCTGAATTAGGAAAATAAATTCCTTTGGTATCTTTAGTGTATTAGTTGCTTGGGTGTGAATTGTTGGAAGATATAGTTAGTACATTTCATACAGGGATCATTTGAGATTTAAGATTCGGGCTGGCCAATGACTTTATTGTATAAAAACTGTTAAAAATATTTAGAAAGTCCCATAAAATCTTTTTTTTTTTTCCTACCATGATATATATGTTTTTGAGAATCTCCATTTGCCTGCCAGGATAATGAATATCCTCCATACCTTAAGGTCATTGTCCAAATCAGCATGATGAAAGCATCTGTGAATATGAATACATGGTTTGCCAAAAGTTGTTGCTAAATTTTTAAAACTTTAGTTTTTTGTTTGTTTGTTTATTTTGCTTTTTAGCAGTAGATTAGAGGTAGGAAAGAAGTCATCTTGGAACTGGAAGTAAGCACAAGTTCTTTGCTCCTGATTGATAAGACCTCATCCATGGCTGCTTGAGGTTCAGTTCATTGTTCTTGTCAATGCTTGATGGCTTTGACAGGCCACAAAGTCTCAAGTGAAATAAATGTATTTGGTCATGAGATGTTGACTTATCAATCACGAACTACAGTGTTCCACCTGTAAAGGAGAGGAATTGGCCAAGGTGTGGTTTTGATTTACAAGGTGAAAGCAAGAAGACCTTTGCTGTGCTGTCACAGCTGGTGAAGGTAAGCGTTGAACAGAAATCCAGGATGCTTCCTACACATCCTGAGAAGGCCGGGCTTCCTTGGTGGAGTTGCCAGCTGTCTCGGGGTGCAGGTGAGTCTCTGGCCCTATGCTGCTCTCACCAGAGCAACTGTGCTCTCCTTCCCGCCCTGCTTCCCGCTCGCCCTCCCTTCTCCTTTCCTTCTTTTCTTCCTTCTTTCTTTCCTCTCCCCATCTCTCTTAGCCTTGGTAAAATCCTGTGGTCCACCCACTTGGCCCATGAATTTGCCCAGTGGAACCTGGGCAAAGTAAAGTACAAGACCATGATGACTGTGTTCAGTTTCTTTTTACATATATATATATATTTTAATTGGAGGATAATTGCTTGACAATGTCATGTTGGTTTCTACCATACAGCAGCGTGAATCAGCTGTATGTATACATATATATCCTTCCTTTTGAGCCTCCCTCCGCACTCCCATCCCACGCTTGGAGGTCATCACAGAGCGTCAGGCTGGGCTCCCTGTGTTATACAGCAGCTTCCCATTAGCTCTCTGTTTTACGTATGATAGTGTGTACATGTCAGTGCTGCTTTCTCAGTTTGCCCTGCCCTTTCCTTTCCCTGCTGTGCCGTCAAGTCTGTCCTCTACATCTGCGTCTTCATTGCTTCCCTGCATATAGGTTCACCAGCGCTATTTTTCTAGGTGCCATACATATATGCATTAATATATGATATTTTTGTCTCTTTCTGACTTACTTCATTCTGTCTAACAGGCTCTAGGTTCATCCACCTTACCCAATCTGACTCAAATGCATTCCTTCTTATGGCTGAGTAATATTCCACAGTATATATGTACCACATTTTCTTTACGCCTTCATTTGTTGATGGGTGGCTAGATTGCTACCATGTCCTGGCTGTTGTAGAGAATGCTGCAATGAATATCGGGGTACATGTGTCTTTTTGAATTGCGATTTTTCTCAGGGTATAAGCCCAGTAGTGGGATTTCTGGGTCATATGGTGGTTTTATTCCTAGTTTCTTAAGGAACCTCTGTACGGTTTTCCACAGTGGTTTTATCAGTTTATATTCCCACTTACAGTGCATGAAGAGTCCCTTTTCTCCACACCCTTTCCAGCATTTATTGTTTGTAGATTTTTTGATCATGGCCATTCTGACCACTATAAGGTGTTACCTCATTGTAGTTTTGACTTGCATTTCCCTAATTATGAGCAATGTTGAGCACCTTTTCATGTGTTTATTGGTCTGTGGTGTATGTTCTTTGGAGATATGTCTGTTTAGGTCTCCTGCCCATTTTTTGATTGGGCTATTTGTTTTTCTGACATTAAGCTGTATGAGCTGCTTATATATTTCGGAGATTAATCCCTTTGCCAGTTGCTTTGTGTTCATTTACTGACCATTTACCTTGAGAGGCTCTCGATCCCAGCTGGCAACTGTACGATTCACTATCCTCTCTCCTGGTTGACTACTTTACACTTTCCTCTTCTTCCCAGCCTCTGACACTACCCTTTCTGTCTTCATTCTCAGTTGAATTTCCCACGCTCCCACCATCTGCCCACCTGTTCTCCCTTTTGGCTGATACAGTGGGTTGGTTTGTACTCCTTAAGGCTAGATGTCCTCTAAATGCCAACTGGCTTGGTGACATCCTCCAGTGGCCTCTTCTTCTTTCTGTATCACTTTTTCCTTCTCTATGGATCATTCCTTTTAGAATATTAAAATGCTGTTATAGCTCACGACTTAAAAAAATTAAGAACTCTCTTGACCTCATGTCCCCCATTAACTACTGCCCCATTTCTTTGATTCCTTTTGCAGCAAATCTATTTTTTTTAGAAAAGACTTATTTGACCTCTATCTTCAGACTCTCATCTCCACCTTTTCTTGGGCTTTCTCCATTCAGCCTTTAGTTGACATCTCTCAGTCAAAAACTCTTGCAAAGGTCATAGAAGATAGTAATGGTAGGTGGATGATACGTGAGATGTAGCAGACATTCACTGTGCTATGGTCATCTTGCTACATTCATTCAAGGACTTGTTGACCACCTGCTATTACAGACACTTGTGTTTTATGAGTATTAACTCACGTATGCTTGTAAGGTAGGTACTATTTTTATCCTCATTACATGGATAAGGAAACTGAGAAACAGAGGAAAGAATTTATCTTCTCCACCATATGTAGTGTGCAGAACGACTTTTCAGCCCTCATTTTATTGATACTTGACTACCTGTCGTGTTTACCATTGATCATTCCCTCCTTCCTGAACCACTGTTTCACTTTGCTCTCTGGACAGCATTCTCTTCAGGTTCTCCTTCTACCTCATTATCTGTCCCTCTAAGTATCTTTTGCAAGCTCCTTCTTATCTCCCCTAAATAGATCCTGGGAGCTCAGTCATCACACCTCTTCTCTGTCTACACTCACTCCCTGGGTAACCCCCGCAGTCCCACGATTTTAAATGCTATCTACACACTGTTGGCCTCTGAAGTGTTGTCTCTAGCTTGGGTCTCACTTCTCGACTTGACATTCTCCCCAACTTCATTTTCAGCAGTTCCCCTTCTCACTCACCTGCTACAGCCATGCTGGCCTTTCTGTTCCTAGCTATGCTGATGGTGCTCCCACTTTGGCTTTCTGGACCTGGCCTGGCTTAGGATGCTTTCCCTAGATGTCTCCTGGGCCCACAAACTTGCTACCTTCAAGTCTCTGTTTAAGAGAGGCGATCTCTGCTTGTCATGTGGAAAAGAGCAGCCCCTTTCTCCAACTCCCAAGTCTCCTTTGACCTGCCTTGCTTCACTGTTCTCCGTGTGGCACCACAGGGCAGCCCATGTTCTTGCTCAGTATTCATTTTTCTCCAGAAGAGAGCTCCGGGCAGCCGAGCTCTGCAGAGCTTGGTCTCCGCTCTGTTGCCAGTGTAGGGTGTGTAATAGGAGCTTAATAAATAGCTATTGAGTGAGTGAATGAAGTCACCACAGGAAACGCATGGACAATGCCTTTTAGAACTCCATGTCTTTAATTTTTTTAAAGTCAATTGATTCACATTTACAAGATGAGTAAAATAACAATGTATAAATGAGTTTTCCTTCCTCTTCCCTTAAGTTTTATGACACTTATAAATTCACCTGAAATTGTAATAAAAGATTCCAGAAGCTTTTACAGCATGTTTTCAGTTGATGATAACAGCCAGAAATAGTTTAAATAACAGCATTAACAGGTTATGGTTTTCCTAAAGGACCACAGTATTTTTAAAAGAGAAACTTCAATAATTCCGTTTTACTACTTCCCTAAGCCTTTGAAATACATGGTGCTCATTAATGCTGAATTATTTACTAGAAATAACCCCTCCCCCCACCCAAAATACCGACCCTTATATTAACTGTCTCGAGTTTAAAGGTTTTTGTCTCAATGCTATTGGCTTAATGAATTAAGTTCTAAGGAAATGTGGCCAGGCTTTAGTTAACAATAAATCAGGTAATACTATTTGTAGAAAAAGTAACCAAAACTCTGCTTGTAAATAATAATGTGGAAAAATCTGGTCTCAATCAAACCACTGTCCACAGCTGGGCTCTATTTTCAGCTCGCAAACACAGTGGAGTTGATACTGAATGTACCAGTATTTGAAACTTAAATAACACAAGCATATAGTCCTTTGAGAACAAGCTTTTGCAAGAAATCAGCGGAGAATTGCGCCTGAAACACATCTATAACATCTTAGTTCCAGAGGATTATCTTGGAGCAATTAAAAAAAAAGTCTGTGGATAGCCTCTTGATCATGTAGCTGGTATTAGAAAAAAAAAAAAAGAGAGTATTGTTTTGCATAAATAATTGCCCTTCACATTCCACCAAAGGCATTAGTCTGATCAGCCAGTGGCTGTGTGGCAGTCGGCCGGTACTGTCTGGCTCGGTGGCCCCCTGTGTCAGGTGCCAGGCGCAGGTGTCCAGAGGTGTGGGCAGTTGGCCTGTAACATTCGAAGCACGGCAGAAAGTGATCTGAGCAATGGCTAGGGGAGAACACAGACCTTGCCGCGTCAGAATCCCCTTCTTTCTGGAGGATATTTCTTGAGAGTTTTGTACTTGTTTCAGCATAGCCCCCTCTAGATAACCAGGAGCTCACTGAGAATTAGGTTCTAATGTCGCTTCACAGGCCACTGTGAAACTCTCGACCTTCTCTGAAGCTTGCCGAGTGCCATGGGCCACAGAAGTTTCTGCCAACCCCTCAAAACATGGTTGGTTAAAATTTTAGCTGGGTTCCAAGTGTCCTTCCCAGGACTGGGAAGGGACTGGTGTCTCCTGAACAGGACTGCCTGCCCTGTTGCTGACCTTTTGACCCCAAGTAGACGTTGAGATGCAATCTGTGGCCATCCAGACCCACATAAGGCTGTTCCCCTGGGCCCTCTTCTAGTCCTGTACACTCTGGATGTGTGCTTTGCATGTGGTGGGCCATGGTGCATGTGGACCCGACTCTTGGATCCCAGATCACTAGGATGAACATCAGTCGTGCCCAGAGACCCACCAGGCCTGCCTGATGGGGCCACTGCTCATGGCTGGCCCACTGCACTGAAGGGATTATATGATTCCAGGGGACATTGTGTAAGGTCTTCATGGCTCTTGGTAACTATTCCACAGTGTTGAACTGTTCCCTTTGCCTGGCTTGTAAGTGGGCTCACAACAGAAGTCTAGATAGTGAGGAACTCTGTTGCTTTGTCTTTCTGGAAAATTCCATCACAGCAGAGAGGAGAGGAGGCCAGGAACTGGCTTCTCACAGGTGTCCTGAGGCACCTGGACAGAGCACACCAGAGTCAGTCTCACTGCACAGGGAGGAGGCGGAGCCACTCTGGCTTTATCTTTTCTGACCTATTCATTGTGATGCACTTACCTGAGAGTGTTTCCCTGTCTGGAAACAGGGAGCTGGACTTGATGCTTGCCCTTGGCCTCTCTGGCCTCCCAGTGTAGGCTGTCTTTCATCCTGTTATTCTGTTATCCTTTTTGACACGTGGACCTTGTGCCTCCTGGCTGTGAAGAGATAGGTGCACGATTAGGACATGGCTTGCCCCTGACTGTTCTTCACGTAGTCAACGTAGGAAAGACTTACTGTTCATAATAATAACACGTTGCATTTGTAGAGTTCTTCACAAAGTGCTTTTATGTCTATGCTCTTGTTTCATACTTACATCAATATTTATCCTGTCTTATGATGAGAAGGCTAAGGTTCAGGAAGGCTGAAGGATTTGACCAAGGCTCTGAAACTAAAAAATAGCAAAGCCTGTACCAAAACCCAGATGCTGGTAATTCAGGTCCAGAGCTCTGCTCAGCTCCACTAGCTCCTTCATCATCCACCCCACCCCCCCAGATGAGAAAGATGTACTATTGCTATGAATCTTTAGAAAATATTTTGTAATAATCCATAAAAGTCGGGGCTATGCTTATTTTTCCAACACCTATCAAAGAACCTGACACAATTAGGTATCTAGTAAGTGTCTGATAAAGGAAGGGCAGTGAATGAAAAAATGAGTGAGTGAATATATTGAATGAGTAGGTCAACAGGGCACAATATGTCAGTCTGCATCTGTATTGGGAATCACTACACGTTAAGGGGTTCTAAACTGTAGTCACGTATGTGTGGGTAGATGCTCTAAGTCTTTCATGCCTTCTGACTCAGGATAGAAGGCTGAATCCAGTTTTATACCATGTTTCTTAAAATTTTCTTGGAATCTGTAACCAAAATTAAAATCTATTTTTGAATGTGTTCTATGCTCTTATTCTCCCATTTCTACTTCTTTAAGATTTAGTTCGGGGCAGGTAACTTTGCTTGGGTCCAAGTTTTGCCATCTTATCTCTTATTAGACACACAAATCACTGGAAAACATATCCTACGGAGATCTCATCGAGTCAGGGAGTGGGAGATGAGGGAGATGACTTTTCTTCCCAGGCTTGGAAATTTCAGTTCCTGAGCCTGTCTTACCTGTTTTCCCTGAGCCCCACCAGAGTCATCTTACTAGTTTCCTAGAAAGATGTGTATTTCTGTGTGTATGTGCACATGCGTGAGTGTGTGTGTTGTTCACTCACCAAGTCGTGTCCAACTCTTCGAGACCCCATGGACTGCAGCACGCCAGGCTCTCCTGTCCCTCACCACCTCCCAGAGTTTGCCCAAGTTCATGTCCATTGAATTGGTGATGCCATCCAGCCATGCGTCCTCTGTCGCCCTCTCTTCCTGGAATGTGTGTAGAGTGTGCCCGCCCACCCCCTCAGTCTGAATGCATGCCTTTCCTATTGATGTTGTTATCTTCCTAAGATTGACATGTCAGAGAGTTTTCCCTGGTGGTCTAGTGGTTAAGACCCCACACTTCCAATGCAGGGGGTCCTAGTTCCATCCCTGGATGGGGAATTGGATCCACTATGCTGCAACTTAGACCCAGTGCAGCTGAATATTAACACGTGGTGAGATAGTTGCTGTTGCCTTAAGTTTCTTACGCATTAGTTTACATACGTAGACAGTGTATACGAATCGACCAGTTCACACCCTTCTTTTGTAGGCTCTGTTAGTCAGAAGGCCTCTTTAGAAAATATGGAGATAGGTGAATCATGTAACAGGGTAGCAGATAAGTACAACTGGCACTCTGTCAAATGCCATCTCCCACGTGCTAGAGTGACTGGAGGCAGCAGAGAGTTCTGTCCTGGTCTTCCCACCTTCTCTCCTTCTGATACTAACCTGGGCTTCTTGTGGTTGAGCCTGTATAGGAGCATCTAGAAGGCATCACTCCAAACAGACAGCTTCAGCTCTTCCTCACATCCCCAAGATGCTGGGGCAGCCCTCCCTGCCACAGACTCCTCTGAGAAGCCAGGAATCACTGTGGCCCTGAGAGAGGTTAAAATTGTGTTGGTCGGGGGTTGGCAGGGGAGGCGGTCTCTCAGGAGGATGCCAATCATGGTACAGGCCCAGGGGCATGTCTAGAAACCATTGCTGCCTTGCGGTAACTCCTGGTCAGGATTGAGAGGGTGGCTGGATGGCTGGTTCTCTGACTTGTGGGTTTGTAAACAGTTCACAGCAACTGGCTTCTTAGGAATGACTGTTACTAACCAAAGCTGGCCGAGAAGCTGGATAAAGCCTTCCTGCATGTCCCAAGCCCCCAGCACTCCCAAACCCCCAGCCCCCCCCCCCCCCCCCCCCCCCCTCCCCCC